>JARQST010000621.1:0-123754 GCA_030142225.1 Pachycephus smyrnensis
CCCCCCCCCCCCCCCCCCCCCCCCCCCCCCCCCCCCCCCCCCCCCCCCCCCCCCCCCCCCCCCCCCCCCCCGCCAGGCTTATCTTATTCTCAGAAAGATGCCTTTGGTAGGATCTTCGTATAGCCTATATGGTGAGCACATTTTAAGCATTGTCGTTCATTGGTCCAGATGCACAGTTTACTTTTTGCATCCATACAAATTTCTTTCAATCCCCTCCCTGTATAACCAAACGGGTCAAGACGCGTGAAATCAGGACCCTATAGATCTATTGTACTGTCCTATATGCGGCAGGTATACAAATGGCGCAAAAGGGATAGGTAGTACTCGAGACTTAGGCTTCGAGAAACAGAAGTGGTTTCGAAGCCATTCTATTTAACGGTATAGGAACGCTGCATGGATGCATAATTCAAAGCGAATCGTAATACCCTATCCGATAATCTCTATCGCCAACCGCGCGCCGCCATTCTCTATCAATTTCGTGCAAGCATCGGCTTTTAGCGTCATTACGAAGATAGCCTAATACAGTCGGCGAATAGAGCGTGTATATTTAGGGATCACGTACCGTAAGAAGTATCTGGCCGAGTTAACGATAGCCAATCGATATGCAGTTAAGTGCTAGACCCAGAGTGAACCACTAATGAGATTAGAAATGCAAACTAGAAGCGAACGATAAAATAAGGAGGAAAAAAATTATAAAATTATATATTAAATAGTTTGACAGGCGTAAACTGTAATGAACGAAGAAAAATAAAAGAATCGACGTAACAACTCCAGTGGACTAATCGTTCGATGAACGAAAAAAAAAGTAAGTAATTAGTAAGCACGCTCGAAACTCGATGTTGAAATAGATAAGCGGGTAGCCATGACCGTGGCGGCGTATGCCGACTTGAAAGGCCGTGTTACGGTCAAAGTCAAGGTGAAGGTTGTTCTGTAAAATCAACAATATCAAAACCCACGCTACTCGTAATCTGTCGCTGAATACCATATAATGATAAAAAAAGTACCTTTGAATTAATCAGATGAATCGTATATACGTATGATACACATGATCTGTTGTCCTACCTAGTCAAAGGGTTAGAATCATACGATTAGGTGTGTTATTATGGGAAAAGGGAATTCGTAAGCCACGTGGCGTCATTCAAGGAATCGTGTTCTATCTACGACCGTCTGACTCCCGTAGAAATGTGGTCGACTGATAATGTATCCCTCCATTATGGCGACGTGCCGTACGCCGTTATTTACATTTGATAGAAGTGGGATGCAACAAGCATTTGGATAACCTCAAGTCACGTACGTAGCCACTTGCGAACGGTGCTTCAATGTTGCGTAGAGACTAAGAAACGTTTGTTTAATAGAAAAGAGCCGGGATTCGAGGACAAGACGATACTGTTCTGTTAGATGGATGATAAGATACAGAGTAGTCGACTGGAATACGGGGAATGATTAATACAACAGGTTTGTTATAGAAAATTGTTATCTTGTCACTGACTCGTCTCGTTTGTCATAATCCGTCTTCGTCTCTTTCTTGTCTTCTTTCGTGTTAGATAAGCGTAATCCTTTTAAGTGTTCGTAAATCGATTTATAGAAATTTAAGGATTATCATATGTCACTGTGCTATTATCTTCGGCAATACGCAATAGAGCCTTGCCTGGGGTGGGGGTATACATATATGTTATTATAAATGAGAAACGAAATGTTGATAAATAGAAAAATTATGTAAGGAAAAGTAAAAGTGAACGAGCGGATATGTGGAGTTGAAAAACGGTGCGCAAATTGGCAGGGTAAAATGCGTCGATGCAGGGAGGCGTGTGCTCGAGGAGCAGCTGGTTAGAACCGGCGAAACTAGTTGCGGGGCCTGAGGATCAGGCACGATGCAATTGTGAATCGAGGTAGGGCCCACCACGTGGCCGTTTATGGGAAACGGGATGCCCATTGGATGAAGTCAAGTCACTGGAAGGCGTACGAACGTGTGGACGACCCTGACCTTGACTGTCGGACAAGGAACAGCGAGACCAGAGAATTAAAGCTCTGTTCACACGGGGACCCGTTGGGATATCTACGAAGGAGGTTAGGTACGAATTCAGGTATAAGTATTCTTGGATAAATAAAGCAGAAAAAAATCTTTTAACCTTTGACCTTGTATGATTCGCTATGAATTCCTAGCTTTTCAGGTAGCTTGTCCGTCCCTCTCTAATCTCGCATCTGCATTGTGATGAAAGTTTAAGGGACGCGCGCGTCACGAAACGACAGCACAAAGCGAAAGGAGGCGCGAAAGAGGAGAACGCAGGGAGACGCTTCGTGTAGACGTGGTTTGTTTGCATTCCAGGAGCGAGTGCCGGTCGTCAATCTTCCATGGAAATTATCATCGAAGAGAGAAAACGTTCGAATAGGTGAATATGGAACTAGGAAAATAATGAAGCTCGCGTGAGAACTTCCATGACAAAGGAGTCGCGTGGTCTGTTATAAGAATTGGGAATATTGACTGTCGATGGATAATGGATGCTGCGAGGTGGTTGTAATCATTAATTTTCTAATAGTTTGTTCGGCGGCAGTATTCAGCAGACAGATATTACATTGAGTAAATGTATTCTGATAGTTTTATACAGTGCGGGGGAGAAGATACGTTTACAATTGGAATATATGTAGGCATTATTCCATGTATCTGAAAGTACATGCGATGCGACATGCTCCAACTTTACTGGTCCACTCGAATAATGGAATCAGACGACAAACGGTATATAGAAACCTATCTAGAAACTCTTATTCGTTCCCAGGATAGTATATGTTGGGTTGGCTCTACACTGGGAAACGTACGGTTCTAGTAATAGCGATGCAGTTTATACGAGATTTACGAGTCCAAGGAATTCCAGGCGGTCGATTAAAGTCGTTGAAAAGATGGGAGAGTTTAGTGGTGAAATGGAGATTTTGAAATTATTTCGCTCAACCTCCTCCTTCTTTCTATTTTTTTATTTATGCATTAATAGTCGATCCTCGATATTGCCATTCCAGTCTGTCGTCTACAGGTCCAAACTTAAACTCTCTTCCGCGCCGGTATTCCAAGTAGTTGCAAAGCCCTTGAGAACTTTAATATCCCGCGACGGGGAAAGATTAAAGATTCAACCACTATTTGTCATTCCATCGCCACACTTCAGAGCCGGCACTCTTCCTCCCATCTCTTACCAAGTCCATCGCCCATTCCTCCATGCAGCCCTCTCGAACCTCACAGGATTTTAAGCAAAGTCAAGCTTAAAAGCTTCTACCCTTGTCAAAATCGGCGGGAAACGTCCAAAGGGTGACCAAGCATGAGAGACTATAACTGTAGAGGTCTTTACCGATTCCGCACGAAAATTTCACCTTCATCTCTTTAATAAAAGAAAATTTCCAAGAGCCTAAGGTACAGGGCGCCAGTCACGACCTTAAAAGACACTAAAAGCTTCGAACATGGAAGCCAGTTCTTTCAGGGAAGTTTGAATAAAAAGCACCAATAGAGTGTCGCGCTCTATCGGCGGTCGGCGGCACTATATTCTACACTCGAGTAGCACCCGTCGCGCTACGCTACTACGCGACGTGCTGCCTGCTTCGTAGAGGGTGAAGGAACTGTACAAACATGTCCATACATACATATATATAACGATTGTGTGAGTACGCATTCATACGAATATGTATATATACACACATCTGAATCGAAAGCTATAGTATATGCACTCTAGTAAGGTATACGGATGCAGTTTGCGCCCGAGCGCGCTGGTAGCTGCAGTTCCGAGCCGACAGGGTGCAGCCGAATCACGCCGAGTCTCGCCGACATTGCAGCACTGTGGAAAAGAGATGCAACGTAGTAGAAGCCAGTGCATGTACAGAGACATACTCGAATGGGACGCTCGTAACGGTCGTTTGTGCTGCTGCACCGAGTATCAGCCAAGTGGTTAGAGACGGACAGAGAGAATGCCGAAGGTTGAAGAGTAGCTGGTATTGGTGGTAGCACTGGCAGCGGTAGTAATATCAATGTGTATAGTAGTAGAGGATATAGCTATATATAGCAGTTATAAGCGTAGTACTCACAACGACCGTAGTGGCAGTCGATGGCAGAGGAGTAGAGTAGGGGTAGAAATTTGTAGTAATACTAGTAATAGTAACAATGTAGTGGTAGTAATATTATATAGTAGTGGGGGTAGTACTAGCAGGAGTAGTAGTGTAGTAGTACGAGCGGGTGGTCTGTCGTTGCTGGTAATAATGTTAGGTTAGGTTGGACGTAAAATGTCGAGTATGCAATCGTGAGCCAGAAATAGTACCAGTTACTTTATCACACTGATGATAATGCAGAATGAGTTTATCATGAGATACTTTAATTAATTACTTATAAAATGAAGATGCTATGAAGGCTTTTTTTTAAGGAAAATCGAGAACATGGCAGATCGGCTCGAACAGACTGGATCAACTGACCTCGCCAACGCCGCCGACTTCTTTGGCGTCGTCTTCAGCAACGGCGTCTGGCTGCGGTCCACCGCAGAGTTATCTTACATGGACACCTTGCGCGCAATTTCACCTCGAGAAATGTTCAGTTTTTTATTTCGGTGTCTTATTTAGCAGATGCTGTCCTATACGTCCGTTCGTCATTAGTGTACGTTATTTAGCTTTTTATGCAGGGCTAGTTCTTTGTTATTACTCAATCCAGAGGAGGAAAAACTATGATCCAGAACGACTGTTATCAGTGGATTTGTTGATTCTTTGTACTGCGAGACAAGCTATAGCTTTACACTCGAATAACATTGGCTCCGTGTCAGGGCATGAGTTACGCACGCATTTCTCTGATACGTGTTCTGGCGCATGTAGGCATCGTAAGATAAAAATACATTGGGCACGCGTGTCACCGGCTGTACGATTTCGTAGTAGCATTTTGGACAGGTTAATATGAAAGACTGATAAAAAAATATTTATTTCTTATAGAAGTTTAGACAGGGCATATATTATAAGTGTCTAGTTGACGTATCTGGCGAATCATTATCTGCTAATAAATTTGCGTAGGTTTTATTATTGTCTGGATTCTCACCGTTCGTTATTTTTCATGACAATTAAATGGCAACGCGCCATGATGAAAATGCGGTAGGTATACGAACGTGTCTGAGTGAAAGCGTGAAATTGGTGAGTGCATACAATAAATCTTGGATCACTACAATCGAAACGGTGGTAATAGTATAATAGAACGGAATAAAGTTACATCCCCCTCCATTGAAATCGCACACCGTTATATGCACTATCATTGGCGAATAATGGAGGTACCTATCATCATAGACTGTATAGTGGAACCAAGACAGTTTTCAGCGATGCATTTGTAGAATAGTGCTTGTCTATGCCATAATTTATTCAGTAAATCCTTAGCGGCTTAATTTCCACATCAAAGATATAATATACTTTTTTTTTGTAAAATCTCACCCCTTAATTTTAATGAACCGAACGCAATTATTTTATTTTTAAAGATCAACCGTTTTCATGTACTGATAATTATATATGAAATTACCAGTATTGACATTAAGCTAAGAAACGTCGAAGTCGCTTTCTTAGAAAATTTTCTGTTCGCGTTATACGCGACATGTTCAGGTATCACGAGGTCACACGGTGAAACCGATAAGTCTCGTTCAGTGCGTAATGTTATTTTTTCTTTATTGACGAATAAGAAAAAGTCTATTTATTGGAGCGTATCGAGCTGCATTCCCTTGGACGGATTGCGGCAGAAGATCGGCTGATGAATTGCGACAAGAAAACTCATCAGGATCGGAGGGTATTTCGCGAGATTCACAGGAACGATGCGGATAAGAAGCGCAAAAGGATTATGCGGAGATGAAAGAAAAACCGAAAAGAATGAGATACAAGAAAGTTAAAAGACAGCACCTATACACGAGGAAAGGCCGAGAGACGAGCAAAAGCAAAGAAGAATAAAGAAGAGAAAGGGGTTTGGCCGGAAGAGAAGAAAGGAAAGGTAGCCATTGGCGCCGCAGTGAGATCGAACCAGGGATGACCGGGCAATCTTTCGTAATTATAGTCATCCCGATAAGCATCGATTGCGCGGACTACACAAGGACAGGTCTATATCGCCATTAGCTCGCCCTCGTCCTCGCGGTCGTTTAAAGAAGATTGCGTCGCGATTGAATATTAACCTATTTAGATCGTCTGGCTGGACACCATTTCCTAGAGATGTAACAAACGGTTATAGGACGTGTTATAAATCTGCTCGACAGACTACAGAACGAGAAGATAGGTAATTATTCAGAAGTCCAAGAACTATTAGGATGATGATTCTAGCTTCGCGAGAGGATGCGAAGTGAACAGGGTGCCCCGTGGGGGTAGTAAAAACGCAGTGGATGCTGAAGAAAGAAGAGGGATGAAAAAAAGTAGATGAAGAGCGGGTAGTGTCACTGAAAGATTTGTCGATAATGAGCGTAGTTGGGAAAACGAGAAGGTATAGATAGGCAGTGATAGGTGTAAACGTAGGAGTGGGGGGAAGGGGGGCTTCAGGGATAGGTTCGTTCCAAGGGGTAGTGTCTACTGGGTGGGTGGGTATATTGCGGTTGCAGCAAAAGCAAGCCGAGCTCTCTCTCCCTCTCTCTCTCTCTCTCTGGTCATGCTAGGTCGAGTCGGGCTGCACTCCGTAATGAATGGTGCACCGCGGGGCAACGCCCTGTCAGCCAGCTGACTGAAATGAACCGAGTCAAACCGAAGCTTACCGAACGGAGTCGACGTCTGATCCGAGGAGTGCCTGAACTGAGTCTGACTGGTGCCTGAACCATATATGTATAATATATATATATATATATATATATATATATATATATATATATATATGTAACTGCATAGGACTGTCGTAGGTTCTCTATATATGTTCTATAGTCTTGACTGACCCCCACTCTGAATTTTCTTCAGCGACCCGACCTCGTTCATTATTACCTATATATTGCATTCCCTGCGCCCACCTAATGAAGGTGCGCTCGTGACCACTCTTTCCACATATCCACACAACCGATATCGCACACCGCAGCGCTACTACCGGGCATCGCTATAACTATATCACTACCCCATTGCCAACTCGGCAAACTTCTCTTAGACTGCTGCCTTTTAATTCCGAAGCTTTGCAAGCTCGGATGGTCTTCTCTAGGAGAAGTTTGTTGCGAGACGAAAGTCCGGTCTTTCTGTCTACTGAATAGGGAGTCTGCTCACTCTCTCTTTCTCTCTCTCTCTCTGCCTCTCACTTCTGTGCTTTGTCTGACACCATACGTACAATGCTGCTTGTTTCCCTTACGTGCAGTAGGAATTGGATTTCCTTGGATAATAACGCTGCGGGATGAGACTTCTAAACAGATCTATATATATATGCCTCCCTCGTGTGGTTATTACGTATGCACCCTTGTTAGAGAGACGATCATACGTGAAAATTCATCGATCAAACTAGCACATGGATGAATATTAGTTTTCACCTTTGACCCGTGATACTATATATATATACTACCTCTGTGATGTCGAAGAACGAGTGGGATGAACATGTACAAATGGAAGTTCCGTTACCTGAAACAAAAAAAGAGAGGAGAATTCAATTTAATAATCGGGACATTTCCTTAATTGACTGGGGTGAATTAAAAAATTCTATTAAAGCCTCCCAAAGTGTTCATCAAAGGGTCCTTCGATCTGTCGGCAGGATACTCCGGGTACCCAGTGGGTTATTCAGGACACGTGGGTTGATGGGAAAACTTACAGAAGGATCTAGGTGCACTGGGTGAGATGTAAGAGAAAGCTTTAGGTAGGTGGATGCACTCGGCTGAATGCAAGAAGGGGGTTATTTGGCTTCCGTGCTCCCGGGGTGAGTTCCGGTATAGCGGGCGTAGCCTGTGACGTCACGCCGTGAGAGGAGCGTCGCCCGGGCGAGTGGAGTATCGACCGACGTCCAGCGTCGGGACGCCGACCCCCGCAAACCGTGACGTCACCGCGTCAGCTGCTACGCCGCGACGCCGTAGCCGGGACTCTGGCTGCGCCGGCAATCTGCCCGCCGGAAGTTCCAATTTCTGTTCCGCGGGAGCGCGAAATTGCGTCCAAGAATGAAAAAAAAATAAAAAAGAACAAGGCGTCCACCTTCTCTTTCTCTCCTCTATCCTCATTCACGCTTCTCTCTCGATTTACCAGACGCCCCTACTTCTTCTTTCCCGTTTCCTTGCCTCTCAGCGTCCAATCCTATCTTTTCTTCTCTCTGGAGAAAAATCCCAGGACGCTAGGAGACTGTGCGAAACCATTCGACGACCTACCCGGAAATGAAGTCATAGACGCTCTAGTCACTGTCTGCGAATTCCTACATTTCCGCCTGGGCGTATATTTCCCGACTAGCTGACTATACAACCTACGTGCATCAACATATGCCCGCTACTTTCACGCGTGCATCGACTCGAAATTTTGTACGAGTCGCATAGACAACGTACAACGCCCTACATGTCTGCTGCAATTTTTCCTGCAAATTCAATCCCGTCAATGTACATAAACAATCCTTAAATTCATCCAAATGCAGGAATCTCAAACTATCACTATGTTGATAAAATCTAACGTCTTGGGAGGAAACTTCCGTCAACGCTAGCCCACTTCAAGGAACCTACGCAAGACATACAGGAGACTCGTCCCTCGATTCCTCCAAATGGAGCATCAGCGCTGTTCCTCAACTTGCCTGCTAAGTACGCCAATTGGCTAACGCGATAAATGGATAGGATAAAACAGATTGAATGTACGATAGGCTAGAAGCATCAGTCGCTCGACAGTAGTCAGGCGTTCGGCTTCCTGTGACGCATCGGATCGGATGAGCCAGGAGGAACGAAGAGACACGGTGCACGGCTGGTACTACCAGACACTGACTATCCCTCCATCAGCTCCTCCTTTCCCTCCTCTTATCCTCCGTCATTCCTTCACGCACATTCGCTCTCGTTGCGTACCTACCCCACTTCACCCCGTTGATCTCTTACAACCTTGCTTAACCTATCTAACCTTCTACTTGTCCTCTTTTATATCATATGACATGGCTAATCACTCTCTGTCTCTAGAAGACACCCAGTTCCTCTTCCCTAGTCATCGCAGCGGACACCAACTATTCCAGGGTACTGCTGACCCAGGTACCAACTCCTCGCGTCTCGGCATATCTGGAGTCATCCTAGCCATGTATTACATTATATACGCATATCTCTTTTGCCGTGCGCTCGAGTATACTTTTCAGCCTCATTATTCGCAGATAGTTTACGCTTTGTGGGATAACCGTGCGCCAATCGATTATACTGCACCTACGTTATCACCCCGACGACATATTACATCAACCAGGTGCGCGATGCAGTGCGAAATTATCTTGACGCGATTCGATCTGAGCGCCGTATAGTTTCATCGGCTATATAGAAAAGGAACGTAAGAACAATGCAGCGAACAGTAAATCTTTTACATTCATAAATCAATGTAGATAACTTTGTTTCGAGATGAAATTTTTTTCGAAAAATCTTTAGCTAACTTAACTGTACCGTAATGTCTTTGCTTATATACTATATACAGAGTATGAGGAGTATGTGGAAGGTTACTTCAGTCAGCCAACCTCCTATCGACTCGACGACTTTACGAGGTATAAACAGTCGTAAAAGACGCAAAAGACGAGCGGCATGTCTCTCTGGCCTTTTCTTTTTCGCTAAGAAGAATATTCCGTAGGAATGGACTTTATTCGGGAAGTTGCAGTATACCCGGTCTTCTCTCTCTCTCTCTCTTTTTCTCTCTCTCACAGACACTCTTTCTCTCTCGCGTTTTCATTCTCTCTCGTCGTCTCGTTATTTATCGGCACGACCGTAGCACATAAGCTACGGTAAACAGAGATCGCGTCCTCGCTCTATTATTTGCGACGGCAGGCATCGCACAGCCTTCTAACATTACTGATCTTTCAATGGAGTAACAACAGAGAGAGAAAGATTCTCTTGACAATTTTCCATATTATTATAAAAAAAATCAATTATAACTTTCTGATATTATCTACCGTCACGTGCTTTACGAATTGTTGCCGTTTGCAATCTTTAGTTTGTATAGTTACTTATCTACCCGCTCAGACCAGGTAACCCAATGGCGCTGGCGTAGTGGAAAAGCTCGGTATAGTCGGGATTACGAAAGTGACTTGAGCATCTGCATTTAAACTGGAATGAGCACCTCACCGTCGGCTAGGACCATTAGTCGGTGTAGCACACTGGGTAAAAACGAACAGCGGTGAAACTGCATTCTTGTCAAGTACGTTTGCGGCGACCGAGCAATCGTTATTCTGTGCAAGGTGAGCTGGCATACTTTCCCAGGAAGTGTTAGAGAATTCATTTAGTATCCGAGCTGGAATAATCCTAACCCCACTGGAATGAACCTGATTGGGACGTTAGATGAGAGCAGCAGGATATGAAATACAAGGTATATCTGAATGGTATCAATACTTAAAAAAAAAGCAAAATCTCATAAAGAAATATATATATAGACGCAATGCAGACACTCTTATCTATTAACGCTTGACTTATACCCATAAGAATCTATTAGGCAGTCTCGAGAAGAAATCACCTAGGTACATCGGTGGCTGGAAAACTCGATGAAAAATCGTAATGGATGGCAGTGCTGGGTACCGAGTATACAGATCCATCGAGATTGTTCATGGCGTACGCGAGAGGCAGTCAGGTAGATACCTAGTACGATGTTGCAACGAATAGTCAAGGTTCACGGGAGAGGTATGCGGATCTGAGAAAGAGATAATACTACCAGACAAACGAACCCCATAGAGGTATATAGGTACGGGGTCTTGGCTGGCTAATAGGATGCAGCGATTGTCCGCGTGCCTCTCAGTCTCCCTTTATTGATATGCAACACACCGTGATTAATTAAGGAAACGTTTAATCAACTTTTATCATGGAAATTCGATCTGCTAAACGAATCCTTGATGGGTACTATCCGACCATTACGTGTTTTCTCTTGCTTACTATTTCTATGAAGATTCGAGAATACGTCTATATATGCATATGTACGTTTATCTTGAAGAATTCTTAGAATGGTGAATAACAGTAATCAATTTCCCGTTGCATGATTAACGGCCTTCAGGTAATGATGAAAAATGACGAGAAATTCTTTGGAAAATTATCATTGTGCGATTTGGGTTATCTATATATGAAATACCGTATCCGTAATGTATGCATTCGAGTACCACGTGCAGTGCTCTTGAAATAGTTGTAGATATAAGGGAACTTTCCCTTGAATATATATATATATAGATATACCTGACAGCTGAGTTAAAGTTACGTCTCTTTTACTTTGTTCGGAACGTCTTCCCTCGACTAGTTAGAGACGATCGGAATGTCTCTTTATTTTGGAAGATTATCGACATTCTTGAGAAGGGGATTCTTGGATAATTCGCGACCGAGGGCATGTAAGGAACTTCCACCATAGAGATCGATTGAGCGTGGATGAGGTGGCGGTGCGTTACGTAACGAAATATGAAAGCAGAAGCAGGATTCGATTCTAAGCGCTCGCGCAAGCATGACCTGCGCAACATTCCACGTGAAATTCCAAAGGCTCTATCCGCGCCAACAACACCGGAAATGCCATTATAATCGTTCCTTTGATTAGTTACTAAGGAAAGTCAAAATAAAAGTGTCCGAGATGCATGAATAATCCGTGCATAGGATTTGCATGAATTTATGCAAAAAAAGAATAAAGTAAAGGAATGTCACGCGCTCGGAGCAGGATGCAACATGGATGTGCATTCACCCAGAATACCGTATATAGGTATGGCATAGCATGTAATCCGTCAATTAAGAAAAGTAATAAAAGAAACAAGCGCGTTCCTGATAAGACGAGGACCAACTAGTAGGTAGTGGGTCAGCGTGTCTCGAGAGTTAATGGTCCCAGCATCGTCGGGACCTGGAAATGTCCCGATCTCTCGTCGTCGCGTCGAATACAGTGAAAAAGTAGTTTCGCAATCCATAACGCGAACAACGGCATCCCTCGCTGCCAATTAGCCGTTTAATGTCGCCAGCGAGCGTACAAGAAGTCGATCGGCAAGGCGACGCACGTTTTAAATCGAGCGAGCCGTTTAATTGGAGTCACGCGTGGGAAAGTTTCGAGTGCATACCCAAAGGGCGGGAATTTTGAAAAGTTGACCATATAACACAGAACGAGAATCTTGAACATATAACACATGGTACATGAGGTAAATGATAAAGAGTCGATCTTATAAGTGTGTAAGAGGTGGTCAAAGTGTATTTGCCAATTGGGATCAGAAAGAATCCTGGGGCTAGAAAGGATAACGATCATGACGTCTTGGTAACTGCCCATCTGTAAAGGACGGTACGTCACACGGCATCCACCATACCGATTCTGATCCATATCCAAAGCAAATTGCCCAAGCATTTATCACGGCACGCTTCTCCTTGCTCCTTCTTCCTCTTCTTCCTCCTAAGAGCTTCTGCCTCCACGTCCCTGCCATCTTTGATCCGTATCACTTGGTCTAGGGCGATATATATTTATGAGGCCGTAATAACACGTGGCGTGGAGTGATACAGGATGTCGTTCGAGCGGCAACAATGTCGGGCGTGGTTTGTACCGTTTATCCGCTTGTAAAAATTGCAACGGTTCTCATCCTCCGCCATCTTGAAAATTCACCAAGTGATATACGTTATAATATGAGAACGAAGCCAGGTATAAGGGAGCCGATACACAAACGGAGTGATGACTTCCTGATATCTTCTCTTTAAAATTCTAACCTCACCGACCTACACACACTGCATCTCCTGCAAGGCACTCAGACAGCAAAGCGGCATTTTCCACGACAATAGGTCGATTGCCGCTGGTTTTCTTCTACTGTCGCTTCGCCGATAATTGGACGACATCTTTGCCCCATCGACGTCATCGAGGCTTCGCTCATCGAGGAGATACTCGAGCCAGCAAACGACAAGTCCTTTGATATCGTCTCCCTCAATTAAACTCGAAATAAAGCAAAGCCCAAGGGCTGTCAACACCCCCTTTTAAAATACACTGGCACGAGTACCGATACTTTCGACGAGACGAACGATCACGGAAGTGCAACAGACAGTACATTAACAAATTCTCCATTGTTCGTATCCCTATATCATTTTTCAGCAGCTGCAATATAAGCTACGCTCGCATCCACCGTATCAGGTAAAAGGGTAATGTCATACATGGTAAACAGTAACATAAAAGAAAAATAGCCAGCGGCTTTCTCGTGTAGAGGTTAGACGTGATTTTAACACCTTTGCTGTTCACTTAGCGGACTTTTCTCTTCCTGCACAAGTTGCTCTAGCCGCATGATGATATCGCCATGTTGGATCTGCACTGGCCGTTTCACTTAACACCTATGGACTCAGTCACTTAGCGACTACGTCACATAGTCGTTAACAAGATATCTGCAGATCGGTAACTAGAGAAAATTCTCCAGGAGATGATACTCCCGGTTCCAGTTATACCAGTGATGCTGGAGAAGCCTATATATGTGTGTGTGTGTATATATATATATATGGCGTCCGTGTGAAATTATCCTTCATATATGTATAAAGTCTTGTTACTATCCAAAGATGAAACGTTACTCGGTAAGGCATACCGATCCACCTCATCTACTCGAAGGAAGATCACGCACTCCGCGCGCGCAAAACAGCATTCATGGACGGGATGACTGGCTTACCTTGACGAGGTCTTTCCACTCGCGCTTGGGAATGCAACGTGCATGGCCCGAGGAAGGGAAGGAGGAACGCAAAGAAGAACTCGAGGGGAACGAAGAAGAGGGAGGTCCTGAAAGGACGTCGAAGGATGGACGGGAGCAAGGGAATTGGGTTAAAAGTCAAAACTTTAATCAAGATACAAAAGCTCACGTATATGTGGCACCATACGTAGTACAAAAGGACGAAACAAATTTGAGATTAGAAAATTACACAGAAATACACTCCTCTTTGAAAAGTACAATCCGGTTATGAGGGGACCTCGGTTTGTCGTCCTTTGCTGGAAAATATCGACGAGGAAAACGTCCTTGTCGGGCCGTCCCGACGCATTCAGGATAAAAATCAGATTTGCTCGAAGAGGATAAAAAAGGAGTAGGGTAAATCCACCAGTAAATGAACACCTTAAGAAACGCCTCCAGTAAATGGACACCCGTGTTGAAACCACTAGATATAGTTTACGTGAACGCGGCCATTTACTGGGGGGCCTGTCCATTCACTGGTGGAGTCACCCTAATATATATATATATATATACATACCACGTATTTTCATGGTTCAAATTTTCTTAAATCTTTTAGAGTTCGTTAACCTTTGTCCTTCTGAACTCTTCTGCGAATACGTGCGTGCGCTGGATAAATCCTTTGCGTATAATATGAATTAGAGGTATACGCAGCAGCTCTGTATCATTTCACTGGTATATAGACTTGGCTTATATATGCTTATAAGCGAAGTTCACATTGCCTTTGGCGGGTATCTTATCAATCGAACGATTTGATGTCGCTTTACTCGGAATATGCCCTAAGAGTATACACATACCATTCGATATCAGGGTATATCGACACAACGAATGTTGTGTCTGCGAGATTCGCGATAATACCGGCCAACCAAGCGCATTGTAATGTCACTAGGATATCTCAATTATCCCTAGCCCCATGGTTATTTACATGTATACCTATATACAAAACGATAAAGAAGCCCACGTGTGTATATCACCATACACATATATATACATAACAACATACTACGTACAGTTATTGTAAGGGCTATCTTATACGAATCAAAAATTGTTCTTGGACGAACGAGTTATATATATACATATATATGAAAATTATTAAAAAATTTGACTGTTACCCGTTGCGTGTTTTAATCTAAAAACTGAGAGTTCAAACGTTTTAAAACGAGATCCTTTTGCAAGCGATATAAATCTATCGATCACAGTTGTCTCCGTATGGGCAATATAAGGGAGTCTGGTTCGCGTGACTCAACATGCAAATGAACGGCAGGTAGCTATTAATTTGTTACGTGTTTAACCCAAATAGCCATTCTAGGATCGGTAGACGATCGCGCTTACCGCGACTGCCAGTATAATGCATGCAGATACGGAATGGCGAACGGCGCCATTCCCCATAAGGCAAGGTCCGATCCCGGTTCTTGAGGTCTCCGCAAGAGACACGTCGCGTTCTTTTTCGTGCGAGTCACACTGTATCTATATACATACGTGTGCATTTACGTTACCGGCCTCTTGTACATTTACATGAGTGACGTATGTCCTACAGATATAGAGATACACGTAAAGGCATGTACACACATGTAAATGGAGGAATCAAAAATGGAGAAATGTTATATATAATATATAAATATATATATATATAATATATAAATATATATATATATAATATATAAATATATATATTATATATAATGCTAAACCGTAAAGAAATCATAAATCACAGACTGGTAAACGCATAGGATTTCGTTCAATGCGAAATGTACCTGACGAACACCCTCAGGGCAGGTATCGCATATGGCATATGTTATAGCTGTGCTCTTTTCATGAATACGAGGCTTAATTCAGCCGGCAGTATGTGGCGTATGTGGTATATTGTCATGTGGTGTAACATGGCATATAAGGTGTAATATAATGGCAGGTAACTGGAGGCAGAAGGAATGCGTGGAATTGCGCGCTATCAAAGCGTGTCGTACGCGCGCACAGAATAATACCGAGGATCATGCGTTTGTCGGGCACGAATGATGACGAAAGAAAAGTCAACAAACCCATTGACTCGCGTACGCACCTACGCGCGAAATGACCCGGTGACTCATTGTACGAGTGATCACATGCGTAACGTGCAGCATGCAAGGTGTTCGCCATATGTTCGGTATATCGCATGGGGATGAAGAATACTTCCTATATAGAAGTAACGGGCGGATTTGAGACTTATATGAAAGAAGAAGAATGCCGTATGGGAGTCCACGTAAGGAAAGTCTTTCGTTATAAGAAAAATTGTGGAAAAGTTTGATATTCCGTATAAGAAAGTACTTTACCGCGACTGGGAAACTTTGACCAATCAGGTTGATCGATCTTTCTCCCTAACGGTAGACGTTTTCATTTTTGCAGAAACGAAAGACTTTCTCCTTGACTCTCTCTATGGGTGTATTTAATTCGGAGTAATACTATTTTTTTTTCTTACCCTTATTTCATGTTCGGAATTTTTTCCCCCCAAATTTCGATAACCCACCTCACGTGTCCAACGGGGTGTTCCGTAGCAATATTTTTTCTGCCTTTGTTGCTCATTCTGATAAAAGGATTGTTCGAACGTGTGTATATACAAGAGTACTCTTTTACGTCTGGCAATAATTCCACGTGCCGGGTAGCACTGATATTCAAGCGCGCGCGCAATTTGCTCAAACCGATAGGAACGTGAGATAAAATACTGGAAGTAGGAAACTGATTGTAACTAATTATAGGAATACATTTCGTGACGTTCGCAAGCCACCAGGATATCAGCGACGTTCAAAGCGGATAGTGGCACAGGATTCCCACGGCATACGGGGTAAAGCTTTCTCCAACACCCCCAAGTCAGCCATTGTATTTTTTTTCTTTCTAACATTTACACCCCTCGCGCTCATGCCGTTTTCCAATGGATGGGAGTCTAATTATCCTGTAGGTCATATATATGTATATAATACTATATACTACTACAATATATATTATAACAGGTTGCCTGGATCCACTCGCTATAATTTATTTCTATCCAGGGCCACCAGGGAACGCTGGAGGGCTACGAATTTCCGAAAAATTACGATTTCTGATCGGGAATCGAACCTGATACCTATGGACTGCCAAGTCAGGGCACTAACCACTGTACCACCGAACCCACTGTCCGTCCTGATAAGCCATGTTTATTTATTTTTCGGTCATTCCTAGGCGTATCCCCTCTCCAGCCTGTAACGCCACGTTACAATATACGCACGTCTACTCTCGCAACCTCGCAAGTATCATTATCCACATCACGAATCGATCGTGAGAGGCGCGTGTCCTAGACTTTCCAGGAATCCTGGTAACTTGACTGGCGCCGATAATTCATTCTAACCTCCTGCCTGCTACGATTGTACCAGACTGACCATGAGATAACTTGCGATTAATCCTGACGTATGGACGTTATTGAAATAAGAGCCTGTAGCGGCTTTAACGATCATACCTCGAGAGTCCATGAGACCGACGAGGGAGACTCGACAATCATTCCGTACAAGCGCCTAGAAAGTTGCCGGGGTGTAAATTAAGATAATGTAAGAAAAAAAAAATGGCGGAGTTATGCTCGGCTGTATAATCGCACCTGAGTATATGGTATAACTGTATTATGCCTGGGGAATATGCCAGGAGGAAAATATGGCCGTGATATTTTTCTTGTCTGTCCTTAATACACACGTAGGAGAGATGCTTTGAGCTTTGTAACAGGAGAAATCTATTGCTGGCATTACTATGTTAACAAATCAAATTGCACTTTAATCCACGGATTTAATGGCAATTCCAAAGTCACGCGGGAATCGCACAATAGTGTTTAATAAAGGCGTGCGAATAATGGCCAGTTGTAATACATAGAAACTATTAGAGGCTGTACGTATATACGTATGTATGTACAGTAGGTAACTCGCAATCCGACAACACACTTAATATAACCAAGTTATTTATGATCGCATCAATGTCACGCCGTCTTCTGCGCAGCCAGGCGCATTCGCTGTCCGAGACTGAGCCCGACAACTGGATCTCGAATATTTTCTCCGTATTGTTTTCATGACAAAAAAAGGTAAAAATATCTTGAGAAAGAAAGAAAGAAAAACATTCCAAGAAACAGTGCGAGACGAAATGAAACCTTAAAGAAGACATACTGTACATACATAGTGCAACTGATTGACTGACTTGACTGATTCACGAACCGCTTGCAAGTCTCCATGCGTTCCCGATAAGATTTCCCAGGAGGCAAACACTGGGAATTAAATTTAATTCGCCACACTCCGTGCTTTCTAGGGCGGAGTGCCACTGGGTATATATCGGGCCATTGTTTTCCCTTGAGTTGAGCGTAACGGCGACTAATGACGACGCTAAATCCTGGGCAAGGTAAATCTATAAATTAAACTCGTGGACTTGGACTCAGTTGGACTCTATTGTATACAATTAGACGGTAGTAAAATATTAACCACACGTTTTCTGTGTAAAAAGAATAAAACGTTTTTTCTCATCTCCTTTCGTTATCCCTATCTTTCTTTTCCTTATAATAGCTCTCTACAGTTATTCGAAGAAAGTATGTATGTACATACAAGCAACCTGGGAATCGTTGGCATCCTGGAAGCTTTAATTCACTTTCATTAAAAGACCTGTCGATTATTCTGTATTTCTTCTTGATGGTTACGCAGCCATGCAAGATACGCCGTGAAGGTGCCGGCTCACGTAAACTAATCAGCCACAGTTATTACGCGTAACAAAGCAAATTACGGTAACGCGAAGCTACGTATTTATAATGGCCTCCATAGCGTACAAGGTGGTTCACCGTGTTTACGTTTATATATGGTGAGCCACGTATACCTGGACTTGGCTTACGTGTAGATATAACATTGCATGCCTTTGCCCGTCCGTCCAACTGATTTCCTAGCTATACCTCTCCACCACTCCGTTGGCTGTACCTGGGCTAACTGCCTGGTTAGCTGTGACTAGCTGGTTGGCTAGCTGGCCTGGCCACCTTGTGGCCGCAATGCAAACTCAAGTACCAACTGTGTTTACATCATTCTCTACGGACGTGCCTTCACATAAGTCAATCCATTTAGACGACCATCACGAAGTCGCTGCTTTTCTTGAGGTGACTTGAGGATTTCTAGTTTTTCTCAAGAATTTCACTTCTCTTTGCACAGCCGTTTTAGATAATCAACTAATTTTACATTTCATTGTCTCCGGTGTCGATTAAACTGTACCATGGCGTTATTGAAGCGGTTATCATGCCACGTTGGGAATTTCACTTTAAATAGAAATCTGGAGGAAAATTCTAACTACTAATTCTAACCAATCACTTTTCTGTCTGGTTTGTCGTTATTTAACCTCAAACCCTTGACACTGGTAAAGTACGCGAAAGACAAGCCCTATGGCAAATCGAATGGCATCGCGTATTCATAAACATACTGCGACATGCGTGATTTAATAATGTCCGCGTATACGTGCGTGTATATACGCAGCGTGCTGTTTTAGGTTAGGTTCCTGGGAACGAGCGATAACTCATTTTCCAATTGTTCGTGCGTGAAAATAAAGCCGCATTGTGCGTAGCCGCGGAGCACGAATAACTCGATTAAGCGTAACACTACGTGAATCAAGGCAGGTGCCACCAGCTGTACTGCCTTCTCCTTCGATGGTATCCTCCCCTCCTTCTCTTTATTTCGTAATGTTATATTATTCGAGGGTTCTATATATACAAAACGTATACGAGACAGGTAAAAGGTATCGAGGGCAAAGGGTATTTCTATTTCCATCATCCCGTATGGATCCGATTGATAAATATCGATGAAATGGATCCTACGGAATATCACATTGTTATACAAGAATGATTACCCACGTTATTTCGCGTGTCGGATCTATTGCGTCGTAAATTTTAGCATCGACCCTCTTCCTCCCTTTACCTTCTACTACCGCTACAAGTCTACACTCCTTCGCCTATCTACCTATCGATACCTCTATATCCCAACCCCACCAACAAACCCACCGGCACGTGGACGCATTTTCTCGTACGTTTCCACGATCAGATATATCTACCAATACTTTTACGACACTGGGTATATAGCTGTCTATAAATACGTCGACTGGTACTCGTAAATCATTTTATAGCTGGATATACCCGTACGAAGAAGAGAGAAAACATGAAAGCATAATCGTGTGAGCCAGGATGCGCCATACGGAATATTAATTGTACTGGACAATGTAGGCACGTAGTCCAAAACCCAGTGTAAAACAGGAAGTGGTTTCTTCCAGGTATTTGGTATGATATAGTGTGTATCTTCACGTAAACGACGAACGTCATGGAATAGAGAGTAGAGAACGGAGAATGATCTTTACCTAGTGCGCCTACGCCTAGACCAACCTCCGTGTCAAGACACTTTTATATATTATATACAGGATTGAACCATTATACTTCGCTTCTTCTAATCTACCCATGTAAGATCGCCGACTTGAAACAAAGTTACGTATATTCCAGTCTCCGGTATACATTGTAACCTGGCGACTGGTTTTTCAAAACTGTTTGTGTTTCTTTTGAATTGTCCTATAAAGGAGTTGGGATATGGTGTCTATGAGCAAAGGGTTACTGGAATCGAGTATGTATATAGGAACTTCTATGGGGAACAAATAAGGATGAACACAGTATAGGCGATAGTATCGCAGATATACAGTCAGTCAGGCGTGATCCGAGTATCTCAAAATTTCACGCTCTCTTAAATAACCAAGCGTGACATATAGAGTGAAGAAAGAAAAGAATATGGAAGTAGCTGTCGAATAAAGAGGAGGAAGAATGACAGACGCTGTTGCGGACCGGATTGAGCTGCTGAGCTCAGCTATCTGGAGGAGAGAGTAAATAGTAGGCTTGCCGCCGATAAATTAGCATTTATATTGTACTTCGTAATTTATCGTATACGGCCTTATGCAGTACTTAATATTGAATTATTTTATCAGCACGGTCATCGTCGATACTATTTATATATATATATATATATATACACACACACACACACACGCGCGCGCGCGCGCGCACGCACGCACACACACACACCTTATCTAATAAATAGACAGAAACTGTATTAAGGATTAAAACCATGCGTAATGACTGGCGATCCACAAGTAGCGATTAATGCGGTAGGACGACTGACAGAAATCGTTCGTATGATGCCTGGGAATTCATAAACACTGGTGAAAAGCGGAAACGGGCACCCGTAAACACGTCGTAAGTGTATAGGATCGTAGCCGGAGAACGAGATCGTAAAGGATACTCAAAGATCAACGGGATGCGCAGCGAATTGAGTGGCAGCAATAATCTCGCGTTTCCGCCGTGGGAAAGGAAAGGCCCGATTGGCGCCTGGAAAGCTTGCCAATTGAAAATCGAGCTTGATGGTAGATCGCGAAAGTCGATACATGTGCGTTCGTGTAATTATAGATTTTTATCACGAGAAGTGGACCATCATGCATCGCAATGATAATGAGAGGACATTTCGGAGCAAGTGTCGAGTCGTGCAGTCTGGTTCTTAATAATACTCATGCCATTAATTAACGATCGTAATTGGTATGGTGCTTGATTACAAAAAAAAATCCCTAGATCTAAGAAGAACCTGTCGTCTCACTCACGGAATGTTCTCGTCGATCAACCTAACCTAAGTGCACTAGGTGCACAGTCACCGGGTTCGTAATACGCGATAAACCGCAGCGAACTAACATTTAGCCATTACGAAATAGACGGGGAATGTTAGCCTTTTGCGTTGAGTGATGAAGGCAATGTTGGCAAAACTTACACAGTGGCGAGAGCAACAAGAGGGAGCCTAGTGCATAAGGCCAGAGGTTCCCGGAGTTGGCAGTACTGGCCATCGGAGTCACCTGAAGGTATATATGAAAGAGGTGAGAAAAGTATAATAGAGCGAGAGAGATTTTCATTCGAGTCATAACTAATACCGGCAATTAACCCGGAACTTAAACGATACTGCAAGATTGGCCGGCTGGGAAAAGCGTTTCCGGGTTACCGCAAGGAATCTCGTGGAAAAACTGCCGGCGGGCTTGGGAAGACGGTGGCTGGAAAACTTTCCATTAAATTTATTTATACAAGCCCTGGAGGGTTTTCACGAAAGGAAACTGCAATTACGAAGATTTTGCTTCCAGCATCGCTACATAGGCTACGAACTTATGCCTATATACCGGGTGACGATGCAACGAACATCCGAAAAAAAAACTTGACACGTATTTTTCATATTTACCCACAAGATTAAACGCTCCGAACGTAGCTCGGGCGATTTTATGTGGATCCACCATAATGGACGGCGAATAATAGCGGCTTCCAAAGGGGAAACGATAAATTAAACGGTATCGCGTATTTCCTTTGACTTTTCACTCTTTCACCGATGCTTTTTTTTCGACTCTCCCTCGCCACTGGTCTTCCCTACCCTTTATGCCGGCTCATAAAGATAATTAATGTAACGCAAGCTGATCCAAAGTTAATTGCCGTTATTAATGCTAATATCAGCGTGGCGAGTGAAATTCTTAATTGCACTCTATAACTACTGGTACTCGTAGTCACGAGCGTCCTACCCAATGGTAATACGACGTGCGTATACCCATCGTACACATGAACACGATCGACACTACGACCAAGAATTAATTACGCGATCGCACAATGATTACCGGCGATAACGCTTTTTGCGCCATTTTAACTTTAATGCGCCTCCCGTGACTACTTCCTTTTATAAGGCCGTAAGTTGCCATTTTCATTTGGTAAATGGTAATCATATCAGTCACCGTGGGCTAACTACAGAAATTCTCTCTCTCTCTCTCTCTCTCTCTCTCTCTCACTCGTAGCCTATACGAAGCACATTATACAAGGTAGGTACTCCGGCCCGGTAACAGATAAAGCCGAAACGGCGATTTCAATTCCGGAAAGTCGTAAAGCGACCGTCGTCTATTCCTAGTCGATGCTGCTATAAAGTTTCCTGAAATATGAAAATCCCTTCAGGGTCGGGAGGTCCCTCGTAAAAGTTACGCACGAGGGAATGATACAAGTGGAAGGTTTACACTGATATACTCCTGTATACACGTGCATTCTACATATTATATACATATATAATATATACACCTAACTTACGTATATACCCAACCTATACCTATCTACCATAGTCTTGTGCATTTACGATCCTCAATTAGGGCCTAGTTGTACGTAAATGAGTGAGGACACGCAAAAACGGCGAGGAGACGCTCAATAAATTGTTTCTGATGAAGAATTAACGAGTCTTGTACAGCAGCTGTCTTTTTTTGAATTAACGAAAGGCTTAGGACCATTGAAAAAAAATGGGAGAAAGGAAATAGCAGTATTGAAAAAATACTCTAGTTGGATCGTTACTTTCTGAATTAAAAGGCCCATTTGAAATTGGGCCCAATGGTATTTCAGAGTGATCTTCATTACTATACTCTTTAATCCACGTATGGGTTCGTATGCATGCGCGCGTGAGATAATGATGGGTTGTGTGGATGTTGAATAGAGAGGATCAAAGTCGAGATGTCTGATAAGCATCGCATTAGTGGTCCAGTTTGCATCTGGATTACCGTGGGCATCGATATTAAACCCAAGCCACACGAAACGACGCGACGATATCGAGGACCACCGTAAGAAGCTTCTCGTACGACATCTATATACCTGTGGTGTTATTGATTTATCAATCCATTAATCGATCAACACCTTCGCACGTAAATGTACCCATCTGTCCAATGATGAAATAGAAGCAATTAAAATTTCCATATCTTATAAGTTTCAGATGATAAATCTCGAATTCTTTAAATATATATATATATATATATAGGTAGTACCTTCGGCTATCTTGAGAAACCTACCTTTCCATGAAAGTACTCACTGGACTAACTTCACCAAAGAGGTCTCTCCTCCAGAGTCAATCGACCTTCTTCAAGAACTATACAGACTCCACTAGTGCTAACTCAAAGCTCGCACCGGAAACAAGCTTTTAAGCTCAATTCCTACGAGTAACCCAATAAGCATCGACCTCACCTATATATATTATATTATATTAGATCATTCTTATCACGAGATCCAGGAACGTAAAGAACGTGAATCTTGTCCGGTGAAATTTTCATTCCAGTAACATAAAAAATACGATCCAATGACACAAAATGGTCAAGTTTAGACTACGAAAAAAATCCCTTCGACTATTGTAATTTGACGTCGACGTACACTGACGCAATTATTGCATTGATTATTGACGTCTGGCGTCTAACGACATTATGATTGCCAAGAACAACTAATTCGTATTGTACTTACTCGATGGGAGATTATTCTTCATCTTTTCCTACTTACGTATATACATATATACATGCTCTGAGGCAGTTTTCAGGACATTTTCACATATGCAGTGGCAGCTTTGAGGACACTTGGCAGTTTCCGGGACTGGTCTGAAAGATTTTTATGTTCAGGGGCAGTTTCCAGGACAATAAAGCGGCGACCACACCGAATTTATTCAAAATTTTTCAATACTAGACACCCGGAGCTGTGATGGGTTTAGAAATGGTTACGTTAGGTTAGTTTAGGTTAGAATTCCAATGCTGTGATAGTCCAAGGTTTAGTTTTTTTTTTAAATAACATTTCAGTTTGCCGTTGTGAATGCCCCATAATCGGCGAAGTCCCCGAAACTGCCCCTGGACAAGTCTATATATATATATATATTATGGCATTTTCTTAATTATGATGGATGACATCGAAAGCCCTACGGTGACTGGGACGCATTTGTCGTTTCGGAAAACTGCGTAGGTACGTTACGCAGGACAGACGCCTGACGATGACAAATCGACGATGTTCCGGTAGGTTCAGCGTTGAACCACGATTCTCGAGAGGTTCGAGCACTTAGACTAATGCCGGATACCCACCGGAGACCCCAACCAGCCGATTCGACTTCCGCGGCTAGGAGTAGTCACTTGGGATCCTTTATTTAGAGGTTAGGTACAGTCGTCATGTATTTATACTGTAGTCCTATAGTATCGTGGCAGGTGTCCACGACGTTTTTACCTCAGCTGACAAATTCGACAGGTGCCTCTACGAATTTGCCACTTCCGCTTTGGCCCTCTTTCCTCTCTTCGCATGTGTATATATATATATAAACACGCAATAGCCTATTTCCTAACGTTTTTTTATTCTATACATTTTTATTTCTTTGTCAACTTCACTCGAATCTTAGTTACCCCGTATAAATCGGATTAGAAATACCAGTTAAGTCTTGCGCATTGCGTCGACCGGTATTCTCTTACACGTACGGTATACGTACGTCTATATAACATAGTAGTTTGCAGGGGGTTGTTACCGTTTTTATAGCCCTAGAATAAAGCGAACCCAAGGAGAGCTGCGTCAGGACTGGGAACTAGCTTCTTTGATGGGGCAGTTTAGAAAGCTGACGTTAAATGGGCGCCGCACCCCCTATTCCCTTTTTCTCCATCTATATCATACCATCGTCTCTGGACCACCGCTTTTCCTTTCACGTATTTCCTCGCATCATCGCACCGGTTTACGATCGTCGATCGTTTCGAAACTTCCGGTGTATGGAGGAAATACGCCAATGCGCCAGCTGTCGATCAGAGCGCGAAACTTCCTGCACGGGACTCTTAACATTCGGGTCCCTTCCCTTGAAAATAGGCTCTTATGACTTCTGCTCATACTACGATGGTGAGAATTGAGGTTGCTGGGTATACTGGTAAAACTTATTCAGCGTTTCAACCAAGTGCCACTTCTCGTGATGTCAATGGCAAAGTCTAAAAAGGTCACTGTAACGTTGTACCTGTTGGACAGTATTCTGGTTTACTGGATCACCCGGCAGTAAATTCGTATAGAAGTTAAGACTTGCATCCAACCTGAAGAACTTTACTGCCAATGCACTCCGTTTTTACGTCCCTTGAATATACGTGTATGTCATATATGTTATATATTGACATATTATACATAATATGTCAAACATATTATACAACATATTATACATAATATGTCAAATCGGGTTATATTTATATATCTCTATGTATTTAACACGTATCGATCCGTGACTCCATCGCTCTATTACTCACGTTGGTAACCTTGTCTAGTCTCATTGAGAGTAACCAGTCCTTTAACCTTCCTACCACGTTTGAAACTCGGCGTACCCGCTAATTACGATTCCTTATAGTATCGGCACGTAAAGCGATAACAAATTACCCGCCATTTCTCGCCCAGGAAACAAGTGAAAATTGCCAAATTACCAAAGAGCAGCTGCGAAACGAAGTTCGTGGCTCTTCCCGGGAGACAAAAATGCCTGAGGGGTTATACAGTATAAAAGAGAGAGAAATGCAGCCATACACACACAGACAAAGAAAGACAAGGAAGGAAAGAGAACCTAAAAAAATTCACAAGAAGTCACGTTTCTACTCACGCCACGTTATAGTACCCAAGTTTAACGTTAACGTTCTCGTTACTACAGCAAAGGTATTTCTGTTTCCCTACACTCCGAATTCCTCGGTAGGAGCATAAGAAAGCGCAAGGAAGTGCAAGGATAATCCAAGAGGTGAAATGCCAAGGGAAAAGGTGCATCATGGAACTGAGGGTGTTAAAGTAAAAGTAGTAGAAAATGCTAAGAAAAAAAAAAAAAAAAAAAAAAAAAAAACAGAAAAAGCAGAAGCAAGAAAGCACAGGAATGTGTCATGGAGATGACCGAGCGACCAATCCTGCTTTTACGAGCGCTTTGATGATCGTTGCACGTTCCCCGAGTATCCTGGGCTACTGCGTATACTATACCTACCACTGTACACTATAGGGTTATACGCATACCTGTATGTACCCAGAATGCCTTGCTGTCCCATATACGCCCTTGCATAGGTGCGTGCATGCGTACGTATTTCTACGTTAAGGTTAGGTTACCTACACGTAATTCGACTACGTGTCCCAAGTACGCCCTTCTGGGCCTTCCTGTGCTGGAATGCATGGCAGCTTGCGATTTCACATTTACGACGTACAGCTTTACTGCTTCTCTCTGCGAACGGCCTGTACCCATCCTGTTCTATTAGTTCTCTGCGAGAAAGAGGAGAATGATCATGGCAGCGCCGACTGTCGACAGAGCCGAGCGGATGAATGGTCCAGAGAATTTGAATTTCTTTCGTTTTCTGGATATACGATATAATAGATGCATGTATGGTGCACTTTGAATACCTTGAGAAATTATACTGATTATATACACATATGCTCGGTGTATCAGGAAGCATCCAGTTTACATGAGATAGGTGCCAAGTGCACGTAGAGAAGTCGTGAGCGAGATGTGATCGCAGCTTCCCTGTGCACTCTTATACCCTACTGTGAGAACGAGAATTTCTTCTGGCAAACTTGAGAGAGAGTGAGAGAGAAAGAGATAAAAGTACACTCTCAACAGAGAATAAACGTTTTTGGGTAATTTTCAACATTTTTTTGATATTGTGCAAGTACAGAATTTTTATAAATATTCTTGTTGACATCAATTGGAAATTGCTTGTATCTTTGGTTAAATTAACCTAGAGCATTATGTCAGAATTTACTCAGCGCATTATATACACACACACACACACGTGCGAATAACACAGTGACCATGTATAATCCAACTTACGAGATTCATCCATCCGATCATCATTCACCTATCCATTTTCGTGTCCATCTTTCCATCAATCCGTCTATCAATTTCCACGTGTGGATACGCACAAAAATCACGAGTCACCGCATAACGATGCGGTGGGAGGCTGTAACGACGTAACGTCGTCCATCCAGGCGGAATTGGCAATCAGAAATGTAAATCGAATGCACGCTCCCATTAACGCCGCACGACAATCGTTCCGCTATATCGGTCCCGATACGTGGGAGGAGTATTGGTAGGAGGCAAAGCATAAATATTTTCGCGAGCGAATAAACGAACGAACGAACGAAGCCCGAACGTCGTAGCCACGGGAAGCGAGCAGATACGCGCGTCGGTTCATTAACAAGGCGTCCCGGGCATTCTCAGGCGACGCGGCGCTTGATTTATCGCCGGGCACGGTGATAGATACAAGCTCGAGCGTTTATCAGAACGCCTCATTACCGTCAGAACTCGAGGAAAACCTTCTTCCCACGAATCCAACGCGAAGTACAGCTGAAAATACAACTAAATATGAAATTCGCAATTTTTATTTAATTACCAGCACAGAACGTTACGTATCATCATAGGTAAATGCAAAAAAAATTTCAAGCTAAAATTATGATAATACCTTGGACGAGTCAGTGAACTGAAAGAAATGTTTTGATTCCGCACGATGACTCGTCAGCGAAATTTATTCATCTCGAGGAGAGAAAAGAGAATTTTGCCGGAGACACGGGATACAGTATGGATCGGTGGTAAAGGAGATATTGTGTAATTATCGCTGACGTAATTGTAAGCAATGCGTATCTATAATGAGATCACCTTGTAGAGCCGCGGCGGATGCAATGGCATCTATGCCTAAGGTAACTGACCTGCGTGCGTTACGCAATTCTTAACTGGGTTCCAGGAGACTCTGGTTCTACGTACTTTAAGCGAGAGATACGAGTGACTTTACTTCTCGTTCAAGTGTAATCAATATTCGAGATATCGATCCAGTGGCAATTATTTCCGGATGCATATATGAAGAATCCATGATAATTCATACTACTGATATTGCCTTAGAAATTTAATACGAGTTATCGATAGTTTAATTCGATTTTCTGAAATAATCATATACGATTATTCACAGACTTGCGCTATTGTTCCTTGAAGCCATTTGGCTCGTCTCGAGCACGTCGCTAGGAGTTGTTATTGCGGCGCAATATATACGTTACTATGCATAACATATCCCGCACGTAGATAGATGTGCCGCGAAACGCGTCGGGCCGAAGTTCGGTTCGGAGAATCGCGAAAGTGGAACGAGAGACAAGAAGAGAGTTGGTTAATAAATAAGAAAAGAGAAGAAAAAAAAAGAATAAGAAAATCCATTGGATAGATATGCTTACGCCAATGGAGGAATCTTAGCTTTGGCTGGTTATATATGTACCACAGCATGCAAGGAAGAAGGACCGATATAAAAGGACGAATAGGGAATGTGAATTTTCTGGAAGACAAAATCGCTCGGAATATCACAAAGATGTATGCCTGAACGAATCATGTCGAATCGAGAGGAAAATCGGTAGGAATAAATTGAGATTGGCCGCGCCCCGTTTGATAGAGACGCGTGATATTCTAAACGCGGGACGCAGGGTCAGCACCGTCGAGGCGTTTCTGGGGCTCGAAAAGTCCTCGTCACGTTCATTATTGCGTTTCGTGAAAACATTCGATCGATTCGATCAGTTTTCGTTGCCATGAACGTTCGCTGTGGCGCTTGCTGCCAGTTTTATGGTAATGTAGGTGTCGTTGAAAAAAAAGAAGATGCAAAATTCAAGAGAGACAAAAAGTATCGATAACGCGATATTCCCATAGTTGTGGTTTTTTCTTCGTTTATTTCTTTTTCGCGTATTTTCTTTTTATTACGATTCTCAGTTAAGGGATGCTGGAAGCTTTATATAACTATGTATGTAGGTGAATAAAAACCCCTTCCCTCTTCCTTTAATTGGCTTACAGGCGGCATTTTTTCTATTCCCTTTCACGTGGCGTAAAAATACTACAATTAACGACGTTGCTCTGTCAGCCACCCCTGGACAAGCGAATTACGCGCGCGCCTTCTTCTCCGAGCAACCCTCCGCCAACCCCTATAACCTAAACTGACTCCCCACCTGGTCCGCAAGTGCGTCTGTCGTCTGGACGGACAACGTTCTGCAACTTCAAAATGTGAAAAATAAATCCTAGCAATGTCGTTATAAGTTTCCTCGTATACGGAGCGCGTCATCCTTCAGCTAACCTAACCTAACTGTAATTTCACGAGATAAAAACTGTCATGAAGTAATTGCAGAGAATTGCTGTGGGTGTGGTGGGTGCATGGGGGGGGGGGGGGGGGGAGATTGACGCAGCGATGGCTGAATGAGATTTTGGTAAATTAAGCCGGCCAAATTGGGAGGGGAATTAAGGAAGAGTCGAAGAAACTTTGGACTTTCCAAGTGTTTCTTCTCATTTGTCAGTAACCACCCCTCCTGTCTTTCTGGGGTGGGTAACCTGTAGGTGCAGGTCGTATGGGATTTGATAATGGTGAAAGTTTAATGGGGTCGACGTAATTTCGTTTCGAACCTTTAAACTAAGTTAGAGGAGAATTCGCGACAGGGAAATTTAGTCGAAATCGGTATTAGTACAAGACAAGATCACGAATCTGTCATTGACATTGTCTTAAATAGAACGCTTTTCCTACTTCATTACAATCAATTAATCAACAAACTTAGAACAGCACCGAGAGTCGATAAATTCAAGAATATAAACAACATAGGTAAACGATAAAGACATCCGATGTACATTGCGGTTAGATTTAGATAAATTCCAAAGGATGTCCCGACAATGTCCAGACCACAGAAAATCGATTGCGAACGATGACTCTCGTGATTGTTCAATTTCAGAGAATATCAATAAGATCCCGGATTCATCCCGGTAGACTGGTCATCGAATTGTCTTCCATTGAAAAAGTCCCACTATCCATAGAGGGATGGCATCGTCCAGCGTATTTCATAGGAACCATTCCGTCCATCTACCCTCGACAGCTGTTCTTCGTCCAGAGGTCTAACCACTTGAACCAGAAGCCACTCTTGTCATATCCACCCCCTCATTCCCCATAGCGCACGAATACCATTCAGACAGCTAGCACACAATCCCCAACGACGACGTAACACTAAGTACATCGCAAGGATGCAGTTATTTCAGCTTTAAGGATTGTTTTGGGAGCCATGTGACCCGCCTGAAAGTCAGCTGTTGAGACACCCAGCAGCCGTCTAATTAAGCTACCTTGGATTCCGCAAAGTCTGGCCACGAGTGCGCTCAAGAGACTCCTCTCTCTGTCTTACCCCCACCATCTTCCACCCCCTCGCCCATCATGCCAACAAGGATACGCGTTAGCTACTATGCATTTCTACAGCAAATTCAGACCCAACCATAACCACGCGAGATACCCTAGATGCGCACTTTAATATCAAAGGGATGACGTTAGAGAACACGTGGTGAGGAAGTCGACTATTAATCGACATCCTTGAAGATAGCCTAGAAATTCTTTGATCCTCCTTAAAAGGGTTACTTAAACGTCCTATCCTTGTTTGAACTCGTCCTCAGTGATTCTGCCTATACAGTGATATCGTTGCATCCTGACGGAAGAGGATGCCCGATGTCTACGGGGAAATCCCAGTAGGAGTAGAGCAATTTTCGTAACAGCTGTATCATACGTAATTAGCGTAGAGAAAAGGAGGTACGAGATTCCCGGGGTACTCTCCGTGCCAATAATTTTATTTAGCGTTACGAAGTGTGTAGCAAAATTTGAAAAACACGACGCGTATAGGTTCGAAGGTATCCGGCGTGGCATTAAAGACCCGGAGGGAGGGGTCGCCGGGAGAGGTAGTGTAAGAGTGTAGTGTACGAGGGAAGAGAGTGTGAGGGTTCCAGGGGCGGTGTCAGAAGGGCTGGAAACACTGGGGGTTGAGGGTGTCTTGAGGCCGACGCCCAGATCGATGCTCTCGTCTGAGGTTCCGTAGGCGGAGGCTGCCGCGTTTCATATATATATATAAAATACATATATCGTGCAGACCCCCCCCCCCCCCCTCTCATCCCACCACACACTCTATATATATATATACCTATGCATGTTATATATATTGTTATATATTGAGTCTGGTCTTTTACTCTCCTGTTCTCCTGCTATCCCAGCACGTGATGAATTCCGGGTAAAAGTCGTGAGGCGTGCCGAACGTAATGGAAAAAAGAGCAGCCAGTGGGTTTTCGCTAAAATTCTTGGAAAGGGTTGGCGAGATAGTTACTGAGGAGGAAGGAAGGGAGTGAGAGGATAAGGACGTAGACATCGGTGGGACAGTATATACGGATGATGGAAGGGGATGAAACGAGTATCGCTAGAAACGAGGGAAAAGTAAACGTTAGATAGAAGAGATTCCATAGTGGCAGCCAATCGGAAAGCCTACGGTAACCAGGAAACGATAATCCGATCTCGCAGTCAACCCCTTTCTGTACGTTTTATCAAAACAACCCGAACGACCCGGGAACATGGGGTTTCGGTAAAGAATACGAATAAAAAGGAAAGAAAGAGAAAATAACGTGCAAGACGAAAAAAGAAGAGGAGAGAGTATGTACATATATGTGGGTAGTCCTCTTCAGTCTCGAAGCAATAGAGGCCGATCCCCGCAAGCCATTCACATGGCTGCGACCTATTGTGCGATATCGCATCCCTCTTGCCTCTCTCTCTGTCTCTCTCTCTCTCTCGTACCCTGTCATGTTTCAGGGACATATGTGACGAATGCCTCTATCCATGTGGCACCCTTTTGCCATATCGAGCCGTCACTCCTGTTACTCGCGCTCTCTCATAGTTGTATGGAGAGAATCTTCGTATGCTGAAAAAGGGGTAAAAAGCAAACGTTTCCACCTACGTGCGCGACATTCTTCGCGCTGGGACGCGGTTGAAAAACAATGCGCATAAACGGGATCTAAGGGTAGAATGAAGGCTACGTATGTATATACATACGTATACGGCCCACTTCCGGCCGACTATGTTCACTCGCTTGCGTTTAAACCTCCTCGACTTTTCTGAGATTGAATTACCCTGCACTCCTGTCCCGAGAGTGGATGGACTCACTGGATGGCCTCTGAAAGAACACTAAAAGGGAACGGACGGGTTGGGGGGGGGTTAAAAACGCGGGAAGTTGCCGCGCATGAATATCGCAGGGCTATATAGGTATATATAGTAGTTATAAGTACGGTATACAGACAGACAAGATCACAAACACTTTGTACCAGAACGAATGCGACTACTATTCCAGAGGGTAGTAGGTACCAACTCAGATAAATTTATCAACACCCCGTCCAAGATAAATAAAAATCCTTGACGCCGTGTTGATCGAATTCGCCCGATATCGAATTATTCCTGCGCTGGGATTAGACTGTGCCTCACTGTCGGAGGCCTTGGAAAAATCCAATATCTAGCCGGGGATGTTATTAATTTAAGGAGAGACGAATCAAGGAGCAGACGAAACAGGAATCTGAGCCGTGCAAACTTTCTTCGTTGCTTTTTTCCTTATAAGACGTAAGTCCGGGTAATTCTTGTTCCTCCGTATATAATACGATGACTATCATCGACGGGGTTTTGCCAGTCATTTTTTAGGGACCGTTAGAAGCTGGGCTGATGTTGCCCTTTGAAGATTTTGCCCGGATTTTCGGCAGGGCTTCGTGGGAAAAACAAGAATGATTAATGGCAGGGTGCAAGAGGGTGATATGGGGTATGGGGGTCGGTGAGGTACGGGAAGAGGTATATATCTAACGCGTTTTTAAAAACTCGTCGGCCACGAGCCACACGCCGAATGCTTCGCAATTAACTTCTGGACTAGGCAGACCAGCGCGATTTCCCGATCTGGCGCTTACCCGACGTGAGCATCGAAACGGGAATCATAATTCACGAGTACAAAAGGTCAAGAGGGTGGAGATATGGATATATATAGAAGAAGGACGCGAAGAGCGAGGAGGCACTGAGTAGGGTGAACCAGTGAGAGGAAGGGTGCTATTTATAATGTACATTACCCAACCGTGGCGGATATGGCGGACAGGCGATCCTTATTGCCAAACGGACCCAGAACACTCACCTGGAACGAAAATGAAATTACGATTATAGCGAGTCGCGGTAATCGCATTTACAGCAATTAAGGAATAGATATAATTATCACGATTAAGTCACCCGCCAGGATGACAAATACGTCGGTCGGAATATTTTCACGGATTCGCGTTTATGTAAATTAAGGACACGGGTCACGTGACCTGGACCGTTTCGCGTCCACAGAATTTTACAATCTTCCTTATTTACCTGAGTTGTCGTCGACGTATGTCTTAGGATTCGCTAACTGACTTTACCTACCTACCTACTGGATATCGATCGACAAGGAAAGTCAAGAAGAGGACGAAAAAAGAAGTGAGGGAAAAACGGAAAAAAGTTCTGTAAAATAACAAGGTAGAGGTAAGGCGTATTCGCCAATAGGATTATCGGGAAAATTCTCTAACTATACCTGCCGCCTCTGTATATGTATAGTTAACCGCTATATGGCTGTAGGTAGAAACCTGAAGTCGTTAGCTAAGGTAATTGCTAGGTTATGTATCGTGTTGGTATAGTAGACCGAGGAGAGTCCGAGAAGCCTGGCAGCACCCGCTGACCCGCATATTCCATAGTCTACTGCCTCTCAGCCTGTTAATTATGTCATTAACGCAGAGCTCTTTTAAAGTAAAAAGTAAATAAACCTTCCCAATAGCCTCCGTAGACTAGTGGCGCGCGTCAGTCATGATCTTTAGCCAGCGTGGTATCTTGGTCGGATGACAGAAAAAGGTACTGGAGGAAGTGACGTATAAACTACCCTATACAATTTTGTGGTAAAAACTTATAAATGTTTTTCTTTTTATTAATACAAAATTACCTCGTAAATTTAATGTCCTAATTGTCGATTCGATTATTCCTATGGCGTCCTTACTATTCCGTTCGCTTCTGTTCTCCTTGTTTCTCAACGCGAACCGGAAGCTCTAAAGGCCCTTAATTGTTTACTTCGTTATTAGTTTTAATTAGCGGCCTGCATTTTACTGCCTCGTATAACTCGTCGAGCATGTTACTCCTCTGTAGTTTTCTCGCGACGCCCGGCGTCGTCGGCTTCGTTAACGTTGCTCTGCTCTCCTGTTACCCTAGGCAAAGATTTACATTCGCTGGCCGTCGCTCCCATGAACGACCCGCGAGAGATCCACGAAGCTCGAGGGGAACCCCCGAGAAATATAGTTAAACGTTGAGATAAAAGTGCAATCGCTATTGGATCCTTAAACGTATATAAGTAACAGTGAAAATGGTTCCCGTGAGCGCAAGTACAATTTTACATCCTTATTATAGCAGGAAAAGTTATCGTCGACTGAATGAATCGGCCAGGGCGGAAGAAAACCTCCATTTATTTTCAACAAATTTAAACGGTTTACCCTCGCCATTGTAGAATACACTGATTGAAAAACAAAGCTATCTAGTCCAATCGGTTTTATTGAAATTTCATTTTTTATGAATAACAAAGTCTGTCTAACCAGTCACTTTGTTATGAATAAAAATGAATCCCGTCGTTCCTCCAATGAATATTTAACAAAATTCCCCCCACGTCGTTTATCTCCTGTCGATTTGAAATTCCGCCAAAAGTATCAAGGAAAAATTGTGTAAAATTACATGTGTACTGTCATTGGCCTTACCAGAGCGTATCTATAGCTTAAACGCCTGAGACTGGCGTCAAAAAGGTTTCACGGCTGGGTGGATAATGCCGCTCGCGAATCAGCAGTAAAACTTGTTCGGTGAATTGCGGTGCAACGGCAGCAGCAGAGTCAAGCGAACGGTGCCGGTAATAGTAATGGTAGCGATAGTAATACCAGTGGTAATAGTAGTAGTGGTAATAGTAGCAATGCTACTAGCAATAGTAGTAGTAGGAACAGAGTACAAGTGGAAGTAAGAGAGGGATCGGTGGTAGTGTTGGTAGTGGTAGTAGTAGTAGCCTTGAGTCGAGTCGACTCGAGCTAAGCGGGCTGAGCGGGCAGGCATGCGGCAAGAGGTCTATGTTTAGACGGCTACGACGTCACATCCGGTACCCAGTTCCCCTCGTTCATTCGCTCTTTACGGGCAAGTCGATCCGCAGGAAGTTGTGTGGCGCAGCGTGTTTCAGTGCTATAAAGTGCATCGTCGAATCTTGAGATTGTTTGTACAATGGGAGTTAAGGAACTCTCGACGAGTAAAGTCGACGTATAATGCATTTGAAAAATGTAGAAAAAAAGTATCAGGATACCCAAGGGATGAACAGGAAGTCCAACTAGGTGGTTGAAACTCTTAAGAAAAACTCTGTAACGGAGAGTCCAGACATGTGACGGATAATGAGGAACAAGACCGAATGACGATTTGTAAAATAATTGCCATTAATTTCGAATCCAATTAAAAAGATGGCGTTCCAATTAAAGCGTTACGCCGAGTACAGCGGAATAGAGTAGAGTAGAATCGGGGGGGGGGGGGGGGGGGGGGGCCCCCCCCCCCCCCCCCCCCCCCCCACCGGTAAAGCCGAGTTTTCATTAACGAGAAAGTACTCGGTGCAGTGAGGCGAGCAGAGTTGAATTGCGTGCAGTACTGACGGCGTGTTACAACCTTGCTAGGAGGTTAGGAATAGAGGTACATGTGCGCACGAGGATATACGACGCACAGGGTACAACGGCTGCGATATTACTACGTCATCCACGAGGCGTACCCTTGCACCCTTATCGACAGAGTACTATACCGGGGGCACACAATGTATGCAGGAAAACGAGCATGCGGATGCATTCACGTTTGTACGGAGCAAAAGGTACTGGGTTAGTCGCTATAAATGACAGACACTCGTGTGCGTAGATACGTGTGTATATATATATATATAACTATTGAAGAAATGGCGGCCGTAGACGTCAAGCTGTCTCCGAAGTCCCCTGGTGTTAAAGCGGGTGAAAATTAAGCTCCCGCCAGGGCGCGTAGGACGCCCGGATGTCCTATAGTGAGGGTAGTAAGGGAACGAGGAAGATAGCGGGGGCTTGGAATATATACGGATAGGAAGCAGCAGCGCCACGTTCCTCGTCTCCTGGTCGATCCGCGCGTTTCGAAGGAGAGAGAAAGAGGGAGGGAAAGAAAGAGAGAAAGAGAAGAATTCTTTTTCACGAGCTAGAGGGTGTTCTTCATCATCATGAATCGCTCAAGTAGAACACGACGCCTCGTGGCTGCTCGAAGAGAGGGTGGAACCTGGTGGTAGGTGAGGAGGGAAGGTGAGGGGATGCTCAAGAGTATACTCGTGACGTAGTAGTACGTATTCTACTACTACGCCAGGGTGTGGTCTCTCTCTCTTTGTCGACGGCGAACCCACCACGCCGACCCAGCTCCACGCCGACGCCCGTGTGTAAACCGGGGTACGAGCAGCCACCCCGGCAGCCGCCACCTCCTCTTCTTTCTCCTCCACATTGCACGTCGTAGCCATGGCAATATTGATCTGCCGCCGGCCAGGAGGTAGGCAGAAGATAGACAGGCAGGCAGGCAGGAGGTAGGTATGTAGGTAGGTAGGTAGATAGGCAGGCTGCCAGGAGGTAAGTAGGTAGCTAGATAGACAGGTACGCAGCTAAATAAATAGACAGACGACACAACCAACGAGTTTTACTTCCGGATCATTCACAATAAATTAAAAGTGCGCTAAAAATGTTCTACCTCCTTCATTTCTCTCACCACCTGTAAGCTTACTGACCGCTTTTTGATACTGAAACATTATGTGGCACCTACGTGCCTCTCCTGTCCTTCGTCAACAAACTTATATAATTTTCAAAAAAAAAATTTCTCTACCAACCTAAAACATACCACTTGTTTCATCTATTCAATATTCCAGAGGGTGGCATTTATAGATTACAGGGTAGTATAGCCGACGATCGTAGTAACCTGGAATGCCGAATGAGAACAGGAGTATAGGCGTACGCAAAGTGGAGTAACGTAGCACTCGAGATTCACGCGACTTTTACTCTTTATGCTCCGTACCACAGCATCTTCGTAGCAAAGACCAAAGTGCTGTACCCTCGGTTTAAAGAGTTGGCGAAACACCATTTCTATTTAACGGTCCATCCCTTATCTGTATCCCCGTTGCTTCTTATTTTCCTATATATATATACACACACGTACATACACACACACAACACCCATACGTGGTACATAGGTGATATATAACCAGGACATTCTCAGCATATAGCTCAGTGGCCATGCAGCAAAAGACGTTGCATGTTTCTCGACTCTCTGGAGCGACTCGTTCAAGAGAATCCTAACAGTGTTTCTCAACCAACCTCTATACAGTTACTATACCGCAGACACTACCGTCCAGGGGTGTATATAACCCTTACTCGAATCAGCGAAATCGTCAACGTGGATAGAACCACTGCTCCAGATGCAACGATAAACGGGAAGAGGGTCGCGTCTAGTAAATACATAAATTACTCGGCACTCTTCACGCACGAACGGCGCAAATATTTACACGGCGAGACGCCATTGCCGCTGCCCTTTCCCATTACCATTGCGATAACCATCGCGAAGTCCGACTGCTGTCCGCTGTCCGAGAAAACCACAAGAGAACGAGAAGTAACGAGAATGGAGTCGAGACTGGAGCACCTATAACGAGAACATGTAGTTATACAAACCCATATAACCACCCTACCTAGCAGTGAGAAAGAGAAAGAGAGAGAGAGAGAGAGAGAGAGAGAGAGAGAGAGAGAGAGAGAGAGAGAGAGAGAGAGAGAGAGAGAGAGAGAGACAAAGATAGTTCAGAAAACTGGATACTTAAGGTTAATAATCAGCATCTCTCTCGGGTCCACGTGACTTTTCTCTTTTTTCCCCTCATCTTTATTTCCCGGCAATTAAAGAGACCGCACGCGATTACGTTTGCCAGTCACCGCAGGGGGTTGAATGATTTTATGAAACGACACTGGTGCTTGTGGGTATAGGTTAGGTTATACGTCTACCTAGAGAACTCGAAGAGGCAGAGGAGGAACTGCTGTTCGTACACCGAGTGTGTAGGACGTGACGTGTGTTATGTCAAGCACGCCTATCTGATGCCACGTCCTGCGGTGTGCGAGGCAGCGCTCCGGACAGGCGAATATATCCTGTGCTGGCTCTGGACATCAACTTTATTTATTATCTGTTTAACGTCATAAGTCCTGAGTGCCGGAAGGTTCGCCCGAAACGCGACTTCTAACAATAAGTGGAGCGAGGGTGCGATTTTACATCTAAGATACAGACTTTTTTCTAATCGTAGAACATTGACATTAACGTATAACGCAGGTAGAGGGTATGACGGAGACATTTTCCTCCTTGATGAAGACAATCTCAATTGTTATTGTACGTATGTATCTCTCTAGCAGTCATGCTACTAGGGTAGTATACCGTGATAATAGTTTCGTGCGATGAAACTATATATTGGCCGAACGAGAAGGTACACGTGTGACGGTTGATTGATTAAAATTTTTAAGTAGGGAACTCATGGCGAGTTCAGAGAAGCGCTCAAGCATTAGTGGGCCACCATAACCTAGGTCGGGATTTCCTCCTACTACTACTCACTCCGTCACTGGAAACTCCTCGACTGGATGAACTCTCGTGATGGTTGGCTTCGAGGAGTCGATTGAAGGTTCTGCTGATAATTTTCTGTTTAATCGCAGTGACATTACAAATGCGAAATACGAATTGCTCCTCTATTCCACTGTCAAGGATAATCCAAAGCAGTATAGGAGGACAGTAAGGATACCCAGTGATGTTTGCAGTACGTGATATTTATTCCAGATGGTCACACGAAGGATGGAAGAGAAGTATTAAAGGCCGCGGATAAAGAAGAAATGATGAGAGTCATGAAAGATAAAACAACGACGTAGGAAAGAATCTCGTGCGAGTACAACGCGGGAGCGAGGAAAGTGGATTAATAAATCACTGGATAATCCTACAGGATATATTTTTCCCTCTTTTTCTTACTTTCCTCTTCATTCTTCTGCCGGTACACCCGCCGACGACCCCATCACCCGCCACCGACCCTTGTTGCACGTGCACGTCACCCTCGTTGCAGGACCTATGTATTAAACACCAAAAAGACTCTGAGTCGGATCCGCGTTTTATATATAAGAAACATGCATCCCCCTGCCACCTCTACCTCTCTCTACTACCATAACATCCTCACGTGATCTACGACGGAATAAAACGAAGGACGTTAATGAACCTCCAGCCGGAAGATACTCGAAGAGTGAGCTTGACCGACGATATGGGAATTTGCAGTAAATTCCAGGAAGGAATGCCGTTGATTTTTCGACTTCCGGCAAGACATTCCTCCACCATCGGTAAATAAATCTTTGAATTTCCTCGTCTAACCCTGGTTCTCGTTCACCGTCTGTTGTCAGTCGGGGTTTACGTGATTAACATAGCGAGATGCAATTACTTGACGATCCCCTATAACAGGAACCACCAGCACCACCACCAGGAGCATTAAGGTCATCAGCACCAGGTTATTAGGTACGTTACGCGGTTTCGCTATAGTCACTCGTTTAACCAGGACACCTACGATGCGTTTCTATGTACGTGCTATGATTATCCCAAGCATCCGGACCTCCTACATATAGATACTCCAGATACCGCCAACCTCCATCTTGCATTCTCAACTCTGTGATCTTAACTCTAAAAGGAACTCGAGAGTATATCTCTCTCTCCTGGTATACTAAGTCGTCGTCTCACTCGACATTGAACCTCATCGTCAAAGGAGAGAAGTATCGTTATCGGTAACGGACATAGGAGGCACAGAGAGGGGCTGGTCTCTCAACGTCCCATAAATCCCGCCAGGAGAAACAGGAAGGCGGCACGGGCTGTCTATTAGTCACGTGGCTATCGGCTAGCTTCCGGGAGCAGGCCGCCGATATAATTCATCTTGTGGGCGTGGACGATACACACTTTGGACTCTTTGCCTCTTGGACCGTGGTGCAAGCACAGAGCGCAGCGTGTCCCGAGGGGTAAAAGATCAAGAAATGGGCGTCCGCGGGATCATGAAATCATCGGATAAGATCGCGGATCTTCACGCGGCTTGGTTCGCGACGGCGAGGACCACTGAGATATGGGGACCCCTTCCTACGGGATCAACGGTTAAAAGTAATCTGGGGTATATCCTCACGATCGACTATAAACCTCTGTCAAGAAATCGTAACGCTTCGCTCGACTTCACCAGAGTACTATTCTCGTATACCGACGTCTCTGACTCCTTCCAGAGATATAGATAAGACACTTCTGGAGGATGAATGAGGACGAGCTCCAGGACGATGCTCCAGCTGGACCCCACTCTTCTGGTTACCGAAAGCGATATCTCGCATAGCATGGCGACCTACCGATGCGAGAATAAACGGAGTTCAGTCGCCCGGAGCCGAGAGGTCATCATCCGTTCAGGTATTAGCGAACCGAGAAGAAGAGATAGCATTCCGGAGTACAAGGGTCAGGAACGACCACTGGTACTGTCCTATAAAGGACTCTACAAGTGTATAAAGGTACTGGCAATATCGGTACCGTGCACTTTCAGGATTCAAGAGACCGTTTGATCTGCTCGATATCGATTATCCAATTCAGGATGAATGGATGAAGTGGATTGGACAGGGAATCCTGTTCCTGGAGGAACCGGTTACGTTTCAGTGGAGTACCCAGGGAGTTTCGTATTTCCAAAATAAATCTCGTCAGCTCGGCCACGTCACCTACTGGTCCATTCAGGGATGATTATAATTAGGGTTAAATGTATGTAGGTATATTAAAACAAAAATTTATGTCCAGTTACCTGATTATAATTTCACCAGGACTTCACACTCCTCGTAGATGACGATCATGCGGTATATGGATTTATATGGAAAAATAAAAAGAATTCGTTGCGGATTAGGGAGATCGTGGAAGAGTGGCTGCGAGAAGAAAGTAGCGCAAGGTATTATTAACCGTCTCGCCTAGTAGACAAACGACGTAGCCGGCGTGAATGAGACGTCGGATGTTTCTTTGATTTTTGTTACGCTCGAGTAAGTCCTCGGGGCCGAGGAGCATTCTTCTCTGTCTCAGAGTCTACTTTCTTGACGCCGGTTCTTACGTAAGCAGAAGAGCGGGGCCCGTCTGGCGCGCCAGATACCTTCAGGAAACCAGACAGGTGTGAACCGCAGTGGAAGTAAATCGGTTGCGCAGTTCGATCGAATCTATTTTAAATAATTACACTATATAAATATATATATATAGATATTCTTTAATAAAAATTACATAAATAAATAGACTATATATGTTTATATATGTGTACATTGGCAATTAGAAGGACTGCAGTCATGACGTTTCACTGGTGGCACTAATACTGCCTATACTTGGAGATGTGTGAAAATTAATCCAAGACCTTCCACAGCTAATTAGCAAGTAAATAATTCATTCGTGATTAGATCGCTCGCGTGTTAATTGGATCGCTAATTAATCGAAATCGATCGTAAAATCGCGACCGGAGAGATCTACGACATGGTCGTGATGCTGTCTTTATATTCAACGTTGATGTTCAAAGATTTTATCTTTAATTCCATTTGCGCCTTTACTCATACAATATACTTTTTTTTGTATTTTCTTTCGTATCGAAATTCGGTTCCATGATTTTTGATTCGCGTTGAAAAAAAATCTCTCGAATATATTCATAAGTACCGCACGAAAGACCGTGTACTTTAGGCATAGACCATGACCCGAGGTAGTTGTCCGGGTATCCTGGTTGTCCAGTATCCCCCGTGTCTGAGCGTCAGGGTATGCAGGGCTGCTGAAGATTTACGGGCGACCGGTTGCGGCTCCGTTTTATTGAATTATGCGTCCCGAGCTGTCTTCCTAGCGTAACTTGGCGTACCTTACCTTACCTTACCTAACCTTAAATTACATCGGATTACACGAGGATTAGATTTCCTGTTCTCGATCCCGAGACTACGAGGCACCACGTTGAATTAATCTGGCAACGAGACGAACCGCTTACGCACACGCAACAGAAGGCATCCCTTAGGACCCTAGACGAGTTATAAAATCAGCTACGAGGAAAGGAGTATTACCAGGGACAATTTCGAGTTAAAAAAAGTCCCTAGAGAGCAAAAAAAATATTATCTCGGAAATAGAATAAAATTTCTCATAAGCGACTCTAACAGGGCTCAACCGCCGTAATATACATGAAATGCGCAGTAACCAAGAGTCACGGCGACTTAAGGCCATTCGTATGATTTACGAGTAGCGTTTAAAGCCGCGAAGAAGCAACGAGTTCGCAAAAAATGTCGTACACTCAATCTTGGCCAGTCCGCCACGAACCGTGAGACTAACCCCGTATACGATAGCAGCATCAAAAGACGATTACATCATATACAGACAAAAGGGGAAAAAATATCAAATGAAATTTTAACGCTCCTCTTCCGTTCTCCAATATGCCGGGAAAATACGAAGTCGCAGTAAATCAGCTGTGCAAGCTGACAAAGAAAAAGTCAAAGCGTAGAAAGAATGTCTTATAGTCAGTCACGTTACGCACTTATGCCCAAGTGTAAACCTACGCATATCGGTTCGTATTAATATACATATACATATGTATATATAACAAGCTACCCTGCTGTCTGGGCGTCGCGTCGCCTCGCGTCTCTCGTGTCGTGGCCTGTCGCGCGCTCCGACGTCGCACACATGGGAACGCTGCAGTCACAAGTATGCACACCCACTCGAACTGCATTCATTCATAAAAGTGGTCGTCGCGCGAGCACCACCACCGCCATGCTAGTAACGTGGGTACTCACCACCACAACGACGCCGACGATGTTAAACGACGAACGGCGTCGTCGGCATCACACTTTGCCGAGGGCATTTTAGCAAGACTTGACTGTTAAATCCTCGACATACCCTCCCCTGACGTCTTGCACATCCACTGATAGTACGTGTACTCCCTAATCGAAACTGTCTAGGGAGATCTAACAAGATCATGAAGAAATTCGTAATTAATGATAATGGTCGTTATCAATCGTTTTAAATGACCTCCGTACAAGGAGGAAAATTTAGTTTAAATATCATGAATAATCGTGTTGGAATTTTTATGAATGCCTTGAAGTTACAGCATGTGATATATTTTTGAAGTTAATGGAGAATACTCCTGACGTCTAGTCTAGAAGGCCGACCGTGATACATATTCACGGTCGGACTTTGATAATTCCTCACACAAGAATAAGGCGAATTTCTATGTAAGATCTTTGTAGAGGATCGACGTCGCGGATGAGCACAACGGAAGAAAGAGGAGGTATTCCGATGCGAAGTCCAAGGACGATGAAAAAGCTGGCGGTGGCGCGCCGCAAATGCGACCGCAACGGTACCCCAAGCGGTATACCGTGAGCGGTCGCCATTGTGAAACAGGCCACGAAGGCCGTCCCCTATGGGAATCGCCATACGAAATTCAGTAAAAGACAAAACACATCAATGAAATAAGAACCGTGTGAAAAGTCTCGGATATTTAATAAACAAAGCATTCTAATAACACCCCTAAACCATCTCCGTTCGAGTGCACGCAAAATGCATACCTTGAAAAAAAGTGTACAACCCTACAAGTATCCCATCCGCTACACCACAACCCCAAGGGTCACAACCCTTAACCGAGTTTCCTGCGGTATCGAATAGCTACTCATTTACCGTCTTAAGGTCCGAACTGATTTACCGTGCAAATTGTCGAGGGGTTACAGAAAGTCCGTTACTATCGAAGTAGAACGTCTGTACCTCATCCCCAAGAGTAGTTCAAAGGGGTTTACCCGGTCACTCGACACCGTCCTTTCCACAGGAACGAGCAGGTGATCGGTATCCTTGGCTCACCATTTACTTAGTATATATCTGCTCATCCTATATAGGATCCATAGACGTATGGCGATTTAATATGCTGTCAGGATCCTTTACTACCCTAACCGTAGCTGTAGGTGTAGGGATACACCTAGTGTTCACTAGATACCTATACTCACCGGTTTTGGGTACACCCTGAACGGTAACCTTGGGTTGGTATTACCCTGACACAGACCGGTCACGAGCGGTTACACCTACACGTAGGACTTATTGTCTACCCGGTATGTATATGTGGTATAAGAAATACGCGCGAACGAATCCATTGACGATGGTCAGTGTAGTAATGATAATTACACCGTGCTTAGCATGTCCAATGCATGCGTAATACTAAAATTGACTTTTTCATTGAATGAAGCTGCAGCGAGGACTTATGTCGGTTTAGGCAGATGCGAGATCGCGCATTCGAAACGTTAAGATTGGATGGCAGAAGGCACTTATTGTGAGGGTCGAAAAAGATGCTGCGAATAATTTCATCGTCACGATGGACCCTCCGAGATCCAGGATCGTAACCACGTAGACCCATTTGATCATCCTAGGCTCATGGCGAATCCTACGTCATTTCCGTATACTTCTGTAAGACGCCGTATTCACTGAACGTACCCGCGATAAAGTTGCCACGTGAAAATTCGCGGAAGAAGGGAATAACGAGGATTTTTCACAGTGTATATATATACTATACACACATATGTATATACATATTATGAAATATATATACAGTGAGAATTATTTGCAGATATTTAACGTTTCAGCACGCTCCTACGATTCTACTTAAAGAGTCACTATTATGCTTATGTATACTTGCAAGTAGCTGCCTATCTACTTATCTACTTACTAGTTTCTACCGGGACGAGTAATAGTTATGCGATACTTATGCAAACGTCCCCGAGGATAATGCAGTTTCGATTTATAACCGTGCATAACCTGCGTCTACTATTTTCTCCCTCGGGAATCAGCGAGGGTTAGGGGGAAAAAAAAAGAAACGAGTTCCAGAAATTCGCGAATTCTTCCAAGTAATAGATTCTTACATATACGTACACATTACCATAATAATCATAGTGCTGACTAGATTCCCATCCTAGAACCCACTCTTACCTGTAACAAAGAAAAAGAAAAATAGAAAACGACAGGTAATGTACCTCACGTAAGTAAATTGCAATAAAAAATCGTTGCGCACGAGGTTGTGAAAATAGTATGAAAAAAAGTTTGCAAGGACACAAACGATCGTATACATCGTCGACAAAGAAATGTGGAAGACGTGTTACTAGCGATTGTCGCGCTGAAACGTCTGTACGAAGATGCGTAATCGTGTAGGCAAGCGCGTCGTAGCAGCAGACGTGCAGCAGAGGCTATAAAGCGCATAACATAAGGTTGAGGTTAGGTTCGTCGTGCATGGTAGACGAGAGCCTGAAAATAGCACGGGCACTCACTGTCTGGCTATGTGGCGTCTCTCTGTGCTTGCTCTAGTCTGGAGTGTCCTCTCTCGTCCGTCTATCCGTCGGTTGGGTCCGCGTCGTCCAATTGAAACAGTACACCGGCCGTGCCGCTACTGTTACTGGTGTTTCACTCGGGTTACGCAGGTTTTCAACGTACGCGGTGGCGACGTTAACGGTCGTAGATGGGAGAGAGATAACGAGTGAATACAAAAATGTTAAGCAAAGGAGAAAAAGAGAGAAAGAGAGAGAGGGAGCTGAGGACGATAATGCAGTAGTAAACAAAGAAATATACAAACAGAAAGAAACGTTTATATAATGTATATACGTCGTTTAACTCGGAGGATGAGGATACTGAAGCGATCGGCAGAGCGACGCGGCAGGCGACATGATGTACTACGTGATCCAAGAATAAACGACTCGAGTCAAAAGGATAAGTGCACAAGCGATGCAGAGCTTTAGGCAAGCGTGACCTTTCGCGATTAGTCGCTAAATAATGCAAGCCCCGTCGTCCTGCAAGCTGGCGGGGTCTGGCCTGTCTGCCGTGGAACGAATTCAGGAGAGGCTGACATTTTCCTAACGGTGAGGTTACTTACGGACCCGGTTGCCTGCCCCTTTGGTCTCTCGAGTACCTAATGCCATTATCACAGTGGCCGCTAAGTGCGACACCCAGTAGCGTCGGTTGACGCGATGCGGTGGAACGTCGACGTGAAAATCGGACACGACGTTTATGGGGATGAGTACCCTGGCTACGTGATACTAATAACTAAGTGGGTTATTATCTTTCATAGAAACGCAGTCAGCTATAGGTAATATCCACTATTAATTAGTCGTGTCTCGATTCAATTAAACGATCCGATCGATCGATCGAGTGGACTATATTTCTTTTGAACGCTGTCTCTTTCGCTCTTACAGATGATATCTCGGCAGTGCAACTCGTTTGACTTGCATTCATTGTTTCTCTCTCTCTCTCGCGCGCGCTCGATGAGAATTCTCAGGAGACGCGGATTTAACGGATTTGAAAATAGAATTCCATAATATCCGCGAATTATACTCCGTGGTTCCGCCCACGAGTCGCGGCTGGAATGTCGCCTCGTCATACGACACTGCGTAGACGCTTTATGAATATCCGATGGGAAAACGTTTTATAAACTGTTTAAAGGAGGGAAAAAGACATTCTGACATAGCTTTACTTACGTCACTCTCAACAGTCATCATACGTGTTAGTCGGTATACAAACTACGCATACGTATATTGACTTTAGATATCCAGCTGATGAAATGCAATTTAGTATCAGCTGACGCGACTGTATATGTACACGATATGTATATACACGTCAGCTGATACAAAATATTGAATGTAAGTTATTGATCAGTAACTGATCAGTTTTGATTTATGTATCGCCAATGAGACAAATCTGTACTTAAGGTTGACTTTATCCTTGCCCGATTTTCCGTATTCAAAGTACATATTCCATAATAAATATGTACTTTTTATAAACTTCGATTAGTACACGGTATAATATTCTCCAATTATATTTTTATTCTCATTATAAGATATTCGATTATTCATTTAATAAATGTATATAAATTTTCGTACTAAACAGAAAAATGCACTAATAATAATAATACGGATAAATTAGCACGGATTCACATGTCACAAAAAATATAAAATAAGCGGCTCGTGAAGTATAAATGAGAAACGAAACACAAGAATATAATGGCCTGAACTAAAACAGCACCTACAACCATTCATACAAGCATTCTCACACATAATCACTCATACATCGATTTTAAAAGTTAGTTGTAACGCATTGTCCGGAGAATAAGAAATCATCAGTTCATCGCTCATAATATAAAAATAAAAGTAACATAATTCGATACGTGTATTGCAGCACTTGATCCAACACGTGTTGGTCAATATAAGTAACCCCATCGTCCATCCATGATGATAGTCCAAATAATATCATCTCGGTTCCCCGTAGACTCGTCCTTATAGCTTTTGCACCATGGATTGCGATTTAATTATCCATCTGGACGTGGATACCATTAATGCGATAGATCGGCCGGTATTATATACACCCTACCGCCTGATAGCTCGAAATCTATATTATAGGGTAATCAATGACAATCTGTGTTAGTATTGCACGAGATGGTATGTTGTTTAGGATGAATTTGTATGTTAACTTTATGAGCGATGCTTCGGCTCGTTTAGAGTTAGTGGTCAATAGCTGTGTATTCAGCGCGTCGGTATTAAGACGAAAGGGACGCTGCCGACGTCGCGACGAAGCACGTAGGTTCGCGCGTTGGCAGCGTGGGAGTTATCCCTGACGATAGCGCCGCGATGAGCCTACTAGTATTTGGCGGGCGTATATGAAATTCGCTACAACGGTAAGTAGTCACACCATCACAGAGTACGCATTTACCATGTATAATATTAACAGAGGTCCATAAAAAGTACATCTTTATTATAGAAAATGTATTTGAGATACAGCAAATCGCGCATGGATAAAGTCAATCTTAAGTACAGATTTGTCTCACTGGCGGTACAGAAATCAAAACTGATCAGTTACTGATCAGTAACTTACATTCAATATTTTTACTTGGGTATATCTAATGTAAAGTGTATATAGTGATCATCCCATATCAAACTTGTAAGATTGGCATATCTGTAACTCTTGTAAGACAAAGACTCTTCCACGTGCTAGCCTAGGGAATTTGTCTGTCAAAAAAGGAGGCTGATGACAGACGACTATATATATAGATATATACAGGCACGAAGAATCTTTCCATCCAATTGATATAAGCAAACAGCCTCTCATCTAAAGGGATAGTAGGCAGATAGATACCCCAAGGGTTTAAAGAGAAATGGCGGATAATATAATTTGTGGGTAAGGAAAGCGGAAGAAATAACCCATAATCGGACAGTTCTCCTGGTTACCCCACCGTTCGTTTGGTTATTCATAACTGCTATGGATCCGTCACGAAAGGCCGGCTGATTACGGGTTTAACGAGCCTCAACCATGAGGGATTTAATGTGTTTGAGAAGATCGATGATGGCGTGGCCTTTTTCGATTCGGCATCTCTTCTATTTTCTCCGTCCTGCGTTCCTAGGACGCTCTAGCTGTGTCTCGTTCTCTCGTTACCTCCCTAGGGATACGTCTGACTGTTAGAGCGGCTAAATTCAATGTGCCAAAGGAGTACATCGTGCTTTATCCTTCGACGAGGACTCGCCAAATGCTCGTGCGGGATCCGCGAGGTCAAAAACGGGCGAAGGTTACGCGTCGCATGTGCGTGCTTCTTGCGTACGAGTGAGGCGGAGGGGAGAGCCGGGGGACGTAGGCGGTAGACGGAATAAAAAGAAAAGAAAAGGCACCGACCCGAATGAGAAAAGGGTGTTCCTATATACAAGTAACATGCGCAAATTCTGAGACAGCCTTGTCCCAGTAAGTACTCACGCGCGCACCGCGTCCTTCGAATACGCCCGCGGCCTATTTTTCGCCATATCTCAGACACGGCGAAGGCGACCAGGCAATAAATTCAAACGTCGCATTGACGAGCTGTAAGATTGAAATGAAAGTGAAAAAAAATTGAAAGTCAAAAATTACGAGGAGAAAGGGAGAAGGATTACAGTCTAGAAATTTTCATCTTAAATTACTTAACCAAATGATTAATTAATGATAAATTTGAATTAGTCATACTTACACCTCAGAGCCTCACGATCGATATGATATGAGGGATGCTATGCCTAAACTTATCCTGCCAGTCATAGGCTGCACCCTCGAGAAGAGGAATAAAGCGAAGAAAGAGGTAGATAGAGAAAAAACGTTTAATTTGATTGACACTTCGTGCCAAAGCCTGATTAAGGATTTATATTCGTCCACCTTCTGCTGGTGTGGGAGGTTTTTTTTTCAAAGAGCTAATTGGATCAATGGAAGCCATATACATATACGCGGAGGTTGGTTTAGGTTAACTGAGTCTGAAAATTTGTCAGAGGCAAATCGCTTCGAATATGGATGAATAACAAAAGACTAGTATGCCAAATTGAGGGGAAGCGTGTAAATCGATTAAAAGGCTGTCAAGAGCACACTTTTGATACAACCGTAAAGATCCTGATGATAACTATGGTACTTTAATGTTTTCAGGGAGAAGTTTGTCGTGCGTCTCTTTACTTTCTGCGACCATCCTCCTGCCACTTTGTCATCCTTTAAAAAATGGGAGGGGGAAGGCACTGCAAACTTCCCGAAGATTAATCACCTCCGATAAGGGATCATCCAGAAAATCGAAGGCACCTCTCGCCCCTGGTCCAGACAAATTTTTAAGGTCGCAGCGGGAGCCGCTAGTGCACGTGCACGCAGGGACCTTTCTTCTCTGGTCCCTTACAAATCGCGCCATCATTATTTCGGCACGATTCTCCATACATACCAACGGTTCGATTTTTCGCGACAGTAATTTTATATAAGCCATATAACCGACTATACTTTAGGCTCACGCGATTCTTTCGCAATTTGACAATTTTTACACGGCTACGGAGAGCGGGACGTGGGGCGACGCAAGAATCGACCACGATGACGAGGATAATGACGACGTCCTGGTGGTGGGTCCCGTGAAGTGAATTCACGTCTCCGTAGCCAATCCGAACAACGCTTAATTGTTCTCCACTGCGAACCGTGCGAACCGACCTTGGATTTTAGCAGCCCGTTTCGCGAGACATTGACCGTCCTTAAGTCTCGTTCACATCGAACATCGAGACGGTACGATTAACGCGAAGGGAATTTTAACGAAGAATCATGAAGCTCCTCAAGAATCATTAGCCAATTGTCGTTGTTGTTCCTGCGTGAGAATCGTACTGCTCGCTAATTAAAATCGCTTCCCGTAATCTTGTCGTGCAGTCGTTACTCGAGTGAGAGTGTTCCGTGTGGACGCACCCTTATAACATAGATTTCTCTTGCGAAATCAACGTTAGAAACTTCTTTTCTAAGTATTTGGCAACTGGCGACTCACTTGACGGCTAGTTGTTAGATCGCTCGCACAAGCCAACATTTTTTATATTGGCAAAGGCTGTGCATAGTTCTTTGTCTTAAGACACTGTCAAGACCTTGTGCGTCCAGAATTGCGCCGTTATCTCATAATTATGAGGATATTAGTAGAAACGAGCATAGGACGTACGTATGTACCGACACATGAAAATTTGCTAAAATTCTAAAGCGGAAGATATAATTTAACCCTAAAACGTTTTACGCGAGACTTACACGTAAAAAGCCTTATACATAATTATCTCTAACCACATAAGAAGAACAAACTCAAAGGAATAAAAAGAAGGAAAAAAATCGTCCGCAAATATTTTTGTCCTTAAAAAAAAAAGTAAGATGGTAATAAATCAAATTGTCACTATCAGAAATAAAGTATTTCCGTTACCGATAAAATATTTGATTCACCCTCCACCCAATGGTCTCCTCAAGGTTTTTAACTGGTGTGTATTTAATAAAGCCGCGTATCTTGCCCTCCGCTTCGTGTTTACCCTCTTTCTCATTGAAGCAGCCTTATCTCGACCGGCCGTTTCTCCTGAGATTAGGATAAGCCGCGTAACACGTAAGAGCACGTAACGCGCTGTTTTCGCTTCCTCCACCCTGAATCCACGTCCCATAGTTCGCGACATCGACGCGCGTCCGTCGCGACCCACACTGAACGACCGTACGATTCCTTATCCACGCTTAGAATCACAGAAACGCGCTTGCAACCAAGTTTCATTCAAGTTTCCATTTAGTGGCCACTCATAGTACGCGCGCTAGTACTATAGCTATTATTTACTACGCTTCGTGCCTATGGACTGAATTTATGCAATCCCGATAGCAATGGCTACGAACGCCATTAGAGAGCGAGCAAAGGTAAAAATTATTAGACGTCAAAGTGACGTCGTCCACTTCAATATCGATTAAAATATTTCCTATTAATTCAATTAAATCTTACAATCCTCGGTATTTCTCCTAAATTGCCTCAATCGAAGAAATCTCGTTCACGCCTTGCCGACGAGTGGAGATCCCAAGTGCCGAGGCAAATCGCCGTGACGTCTCGAGTACTTTCCTACCTCTCGACGACGACCTCGAGGAACTCGTCGTTCTCTGCGTGCGAAATACGCACGGCTGCGCGAGCTTAGCAAGGCCTATCTCCACGCGAGAATCAGCGCCATTACGTTGTGCCGGCGCAACGTGAGTCTTAATTGCAATTAATATCGTTACGCAATTAAGCGCCGCGAGCAGTAGTTGCCATACCGAGAAAAAAAAGGAAATTACGAGGATGCTCGCGCCATGAATGAGATTGAGAAACCAGACTAGAAATAGAGATAAAAAAAGAAAACTAGTATGCACGTATATATGAAAGATGCAGTTGCTTGTCCCCCGCGTGGAAATTAAAAGTATGGGAGAGGTCTGGGAACGAGTATGGAAAGAAAAAAGTCTGGGACGAATCTGGGATATGATCCGATTCTTACGTGAACTTCGTTGAATTTAATGATGGACAAAATATCACAGCGATGATTGCGAAGTTTTTCCAGCTCTCGTGAAATTGTCGATGACACGTTACGGGATGAAGGTGAGCGCGCAGCGGCACCGTATCTTTTGTTTCTTGTATGATAAAAGCGTCTGTGGTCGCAATCATCGCTGTGATACTTTCTTCATCATCAAATTCAAAAGGAATTTCTCGTAAGATAATTCGTCGATGTAACCTTTTACTCTAGGAAGACTTTAGGTATTCTTGGGTATTATATTATTTATGCCTATACCATAATCCTCATCGTCGTCGTGGCCATCGACGTTCGGGATATAGTCAGACGATTGGTAAACCACGCCTTGCGTGCAGGCTACGCCGTGTAAATACACAACAGTCAATAGACGCTCCTCGTATGACTATATTCTTGGAACGATCGAGGAGACTGTCGCATCTGATAACGAACTCCTGGTAAAGGCGTCGCGACGCCAATAATAGCACTGCCTTGATACGCCTTTTTGCAGTTTAAAAGATAAAGGATTACCTTGTAATTAATTTTTTTTTTAATTCATATAAATTGATAAATATGAAAGATTTCTCTGAACTGTATCGGATCTGAAGTCACGTATAGGTATACTAATTGGTGGCTGATAATTATAAGCAACTGCGACGTAAAGTTTGGTGTAATTCAATGGCGACCCTAAGTAGCGGAAGCGTAATTCAACCAACAGGAGGAAGACGAGAGTGGATCGACCGCAAAACGCAACCAGTCCGTTGCGTAAGGTATACTCTTACTATACCCTCTCCTTACCTCCTTGCCCCTGCGTAGCGGAATTTGGGGTTGACAAATACGAAGGGTTTCTGATGAACGGTACAAGGGAAGTTAATAAAATATACAGACTGGGATTGACGATTGCAATTGAATTATTCAAAGCACGAGGATCAGTGTACCAAGGATAATGTCCAATTGAGAATGCAGCAGAGTAGTACGAGCAGAATTGATTTTTATTTAATTCAGTCGGAATACGAGAGAGTGAAACAAATAGAGGAAAATTTGTGGATTTAGAAAACAAACGTTTATCGACTAAGGGATCCCTTAGTCATACAATGTTTTCCTATAGGATATTATTCTCACAGGGTAAAGAGAATTTCCGGTATGTATTAAAAAAAAAAAACAAGGACAAGACAAAGTGAAATGGCGCCCAGAAGCTCGGTCGCCGGTACCCAAAGGGACGATGCAGTCTACGATAACGCGTCGTTGAAAACTCGAAGAAACTCGCCCATACGATTTTTCCATTTAATGCGTCCCGCCACAATGTTCTTATCGTAAGTATACATCTACAGTCTCCGCGATAAAAGAAGTCATTGCACAAGAATCGTCTGCCATTAGAAACCCTGGAGGAACGACATCGGCCACCTTCGCAGGAAGATTATACTCGAAATGCCTTACAGCCACATAACCACAGCACAGGATTGCGTTTGGCAAGCCACATAACCTGAACGTAGTTGCAAATCCCAGAGGGAAGTTGGTGTATTCGACAATTGAATTACTCAATTAGCGCGAAAGTAAGTCGGCGATTAGCATGAAGTAGCCAGCTAGACTGTGACCGGCAGGAAGGAGTGAATAAGTGTAAGAATATGGAGGTGGTGGTTGACTGATCTCGCGGTGAGGTTGCGTGGTGAGCAATGTGTTCCAGTGTCTTCCAGTTCGTTCACCCTGTAACGTCCCGACATACATAGCCGGAGCCTGATGAGGACAAGGTCCGACGATTCGATGAACGTAAACGCATCCTAAGCACGTGCATCGATCGATTCCACGATTCAATCGGCCCGAATTCCAGAATGCACCTGACGGCCAATGCAATTCATGGAATGCCACAGTTGCATCGTGCAGAACAGAGAGCGGATGGAGTGGGAGCAGTCGACGATCGAGTTCACGCGCCTAACCAGAACTTTACTCTCTTTCTCTCTCTCTCTCTCTATCTCTTTCTCTATCTGTCTTGAAATTCCTGAGTCTCTCACAAGGGTAAGAGACGCGCGCGTCACGGGCGAATCCCATAAAGGGTTAATTTACTTCGAACGTTAAGCGTACCTTATGTGTACTCTGATAGGAGGTTTCTACGTGCTTCTCTGCATGGGATACTATATATGTGAATAGTTTGACTGACTGACTGACTGGCTCCCACGAAGAAAGTCTAAAGTGACCGAGGTTGAACAAAGCATTGGAATGGCAATATTGCTGGTTCTCTCTCTCTTTCTCTTCAGAGCTAATCATAACCTTTCTCGCTCTCTTCCGCAATGCTTCTGCGTCTCTGTTTCTCCTCCTCCTTCCATTGCCAAGTCACTCTATCCCCGACAATCAGCTGACTAGACCGGTGAATTGAAAAGTTCTTCTACCGTGAAGGGAATGCAGCGCGACATGCCACTCTCCAAACGGCTCGCCTGACTCGCTCAGCACTCGAGTAGGGGAGAACCGAGAATGCCGTGTCTCGAAAGTCAGCCGCGAATGTCGTTGAAGTGTCGAGAGAAAAGAGACAGGGCTCTCCTTTCCACGACGAGATCTCTCCCACCGGTCGGGCAAGTGCTCGCTGCGCTAAGAAAGACGTCGGGAGTGGAATGTGCCGGCTGCGCGATAATCCAACCCAGTCGATATTTCGCGGATTTGACCCTGATTCGGGTCAGTGGCTTCGACCACTGAATCGAGAGTTCGTAATCGCTCGAGGAGACTCCTGCCTCTCGACACTCTGTGTCTCTCTCTCTCCCCCTCCCTCCTCTCTTGAGTTTCCAGGTGAGCGAACCGACCATCTTTTCCCCATTCGACGTTCAGACACTACGCTGATCCTTCCCCTTGAGCTTCAATGGTCTATCAGCACCCCTCACAACCGCGTAGACAGCGGTATAGATAGTAAGTGTACATAATAGATTGTAACAGGTAGTTAGGCTATGGATGAACTTGATCAGTCCGACCAACGTAAAAGCCTACAGTACTTTTCAGGGTTAATCAACGTCACTGGACAAGACCCTTCACTCGTGAAAAGACACAAAGATTGGCTGCAGGACCACTGTGCGTCTTTGTACGTCATCATCGCCTACATGGATGGGTGCAAAATGCGAAGCTACGGGCTTTAAATACACGCGTGCCAAATACCCGAAGATCAAAGAGTCATTGTTTGTTGTTTCTGCTGAACCGCCAGCACAACACGCCCCGCGCAATCATCCTTTTTCCTCGTTGTATATGTTGCATTCGGCGCCACGAGATTTCTCTCTCACCCCACCCCACCCAAAGAATGTTTCGCGAGAGGGCAAATTGGCCGCGTGTAAAGCACGAAAAAAAAGGAGTGAAGGGAGAGCAAGAGAACGGGAGCGTTAAAAAGAGAGCCGAGCAATACGATCGAAAGGGCTGCGGTACGTAGAGTCGTGAGGTAAACGAGCCACAAAGGACGAACGGACCGAGGACTCCTTGACACAAAGCCCCTGGCTTTTCCTTATATAACGTACAAGTTGCGCCAGAGCTCTTTTGCCCCGGTCTGATTATACGTATACGTACATCTATTCAGTACACCTGGGCCAATTATTGTCGTTATAATAACCACTGACGGTAATACACGCCGCGCGTGCAGGCGTTCGAGATCTATTTGTAAACAGTGCACTGTTTGTCAACAACCGGCTAGTTCATTACGCCGTTGCTGCGCCACACACTGCCAAGTGGGTGTGTGAGATCGTTCAACCCGTCCTCCTTTGGCGTCGCGGCGCATATAGCGACACCTAAGGAGACCGGACATAGATACGGAGATAAACAATGAGAGACAGTGAGGGATTTGAACGAGCGTACGGCGATAAAAAGAAAAGAAGCAAACGGTAAGGGAGGAAGAAAGGAAAGAGAAAAAAGTAGAAAAACAAAAGAACCCAAGTCGAAGTGCACGACGCAATATCCTTGGGCTCATTCGCCTGACTTCTTTTTATTCTTTTTTCCCTTTTTTCAACGATTTCACCAAGCTGCCGGCTGTTACCGCCAGGAGGATCGTTGACCGAATGACACGGTGCCGAGCGAGCCACGCGTCTGCCCGTGATAGCGGCCTCGCGCATTAACGAAGTGGGGCAGCGAACGCTCTGATTGGCCGTGGCATGACAAGCCAAGAGAGTACCGGCAAGATTTGAATCTTGACGAGCAAGAAATGCCGGCAAAACCTTGAACCGTGAATCTTTTGCCGTGTAGCTATATATACATTCGTATATACAGCGCCATTCGCCATTAATACTTTATAAACTATAAACTCTTTTCAGCCGCTAACTCCACTTATCTCCTCGTAAACGAAAGATAGACTCTCGACCCTCGCGACTGTCTGTATCTCTGTGTAAGACCGTTAAGATATCTTCTCGATAGCGCCGATCGTTATACGTATACTCGTAGACTCGTAGTATCTGTAAACACTTTTTTTTTCTTAAGTTCTAATAACGTCCTGCAAAGCGCACACGATCGATGCTTTATTTATTCGCCGGATGATAAGATAACGATCTGATGCGTTTTGCCAAAGGGGAGCGAAGTGGCGCCCGGAGGACTTCACGGCGCTCTATGTAAATACCGATGTGAATGCATGGACATTTCTGACGTCAGAGTCACATACTGACGAATCATTCAACGTCTTCATTACGTAAATCCTCGCTGCGCAATACCGATGCGCCACTAATGCACCTTTAATTTACATCCAATGCAAATTTACACACGAATCGTTACTAACTCCCAAATTATCTATATCGGCTGAACAAACATGACCGGCAGTGCGATCTTACAAACTATCCACGTAGATATATCGATATCGGTATATATTTATATATCGGTCTCCCCCCCAGGTTGACAAGCTCCTCGCATTTCACCATGCGCGAGAAGACAAACAAACCCTGCCCGTTACTTACTTCATCCATCACTGCGTACACAGTTGCGCTCTGCGTAGTCTGAACTCGATGATGACAGCGCGGCGTATAAATGGGAAAAAAAATTCTACAATCATTGCCTTGCTTACTTTGTAATACTCTCTCTGTTCTCTTGTGTCAATTTTCTTGGAAACAATCCCGATTAAAGAAATTACAAAATTACTACTACGTGACTGTACGTATGTTCGTCAGAAGTTACCCCCTACTTCTTTTTTTATAAAAATGGAAATTTTTTTTCACAAAATCGTTTTCCCGCGTTCTATTTACGTCGTGGGCAATGATGTAAATAAATGGAATAATCAGTAGCATTATTCGCGTGGGCAGTGTAAGACAGAATTAGCATATACTACGTAATTCTAAACCTAGACTTATATCATCAATCGGTTGATGATATGTGTATTATATGCGTCTTTGAATCTTGTAGGGATTTAATAACTTCAATCTGGCGCTAGTCGCGAGCACCTCTCGCGCCTTTACATAACGCACGGCTATCGAATGCGACCATATGCGGCATGTCCTCAATGATCGAGCGTTACCTACGGCCGCGGCAAGTAACATTACTGTGCCATGTCGCCGTCCCGTACAATGCGGCCATTAATCTCGTTACCCCGTTAAGATACACAGCATTTCGCGCAGACGCGCGACGACGCTGGAAAATTTATCTTGGCTACTGCAAAAGAGGATTAAAAGGAATACGTGAAGAAAAAAGAGAAAAAACCGCCGAGGGCGTGAAATACTTACGCGGAATCTCAGAAACACGAGGAATTTTAGCACCTTTAGCATAAACGATCGTGTTACAAAAATTCGCTGATTTAAGGAAACGTTATACGTCTTGATAAGAATGTTCGTCGAGAGGCAAGAGAAGGGGGAGGGGGGCGGCGAAGAATTTAACCACAGGCAAAAAAATAAATGAAAAAGTTTCGCGTTAAAGAAGTCAATGGGGTGAAAGAATAATTTTTTTTTTTAATTTATAATATCTATATATAGGTTATATATATTATATGTAAAATTTACTAGGATATTCGGACTTAATGTACGTCATGGCGTCGAGTGGCGTCGCGTGTAATGATAATATACGCCATTAAGCTCGCGTGGCATTTCCAATGAAATTATTTCCTTCTCTCACTGATTCTTGGCGGCATGTGATAAACGTCAAAGAAAGATCGCGATCTCAGGTATCCAGCATCCCAGCAGCATCCACAGGCATCGGTATAGTACGAGTAGTATGGGCAGTGTTCCCATAACGGAAGCACTTACAGCGCAAACACCAGAAAATTCAGAAGTCATTGTAACAAATGATAATCTATACATATATCTAGCGACTTTAGTATCCTTTACTATGTATTATATACACAAATATATATATACACGAATTTTGTCACGTGGAGACGACGCCCCATACGAAACCCAGACGCGCGTCGCGTACAAACGCGAGAGAGCGTCTCTGGTCCGCATGCATATTTACATGAAAATTTGCATTGAAAACGAAAAGCCATTGCCATTGCGTAACGGTGCTCCAAAATTATTCCTATCACTTTGACACGGGGTCAAATGTCGAGAGGAGCCATACAGGAAAATTTTCAAAGGACGCATCTCCCGTGCGAGAATTATCGCTCTCGATTCATCGAAAAATATTCCCCCTTAGTAATGTCGACGTAAACATCCTTCCGGTTGACTAACTTAAAAAAAATAAATAAAAAAGCTATTTTGGTAACACGAATCTTGGGGGGACGTCGAGCGTCGCGTCTTCGGATGACGACAATGGGACGCAGGTGCAGCGGCCCTTGGACACAATGGCGTCATTAGTACAACTTGTTACTGGCAAATAGCAATGCAATCAACAAGTCACGTTCTATAAATACGACTGATGACTTCTGCAAGGCGCGGCAGACCACGCGAACGAGGAAGAGTTGTGCTAGAGGAGATTGAGGAGTGAGTATCAAATAAGGACCAGAAAAGTGAGGCGAAGAATGAAGGAGAAGCGACGGCAGACGAATAAGAGCGTTGAAAAATTAAAAAAAAATAATAATAACTTTACAACTGTCAGTGAACCGATGACGATAACTAATGTCGACGCCACTCCGCACGTGACCGGAAGTTTTTCAAGGTGGTCGCCGTCGCAGGAGGATCCTCGGGGCTGAATTATGTATCTCGCGCTCGCGCGCGCGCGCGCTCGTTCCCTCTGTACTCCTTATGTAAATCATGCCGAACGGACGAGCGTTTTTTCTTCATGTAAACAAACCCGACAGTCGCTTTCCGCGACGCAAACAGACCCGTTGACAATGACCGACGTTGATCTTTACAAGGGAATCTCTTTCTTGGAGCTGCAGGATGAGTCCTTGTACTCCTTTTGACGCGCACATTGTATATGTATGTATATACACATATATATGTATATAGCTACCCTTGAATTTCTATGAGCCTAGTGGAGCATCCTACGAATCCCTCTTTATACCGATGTCCTTCTCCCCTTATTTTCTTGTTCACTCCTCGTTCCTCTCTTTTTTTTCTTTTTCGAGCTATTATACAATACACTCCCCTCGTAAGCGGCGTCAAACTGGAAATTACGTTTCCGAGACACCCGCTCGAGGGAATATTACCATGCCGCCATAACCGTTTCATTACGGTTCGCATACCCAGCAACGGCTTGGCTTTACCATCCTTATATTCTCTTCTTAGGTTAAGTAGCTGGATATTCAGAGAGTACCGTGTATAATAGTGTACTATAGTGTAGGGCAGGGGTAACGAGGGGTTGGCAGTGAAGAGAAAAGAACACTGATATAAGGAATCATGCATAAGGAGACTACAGTGCTTTCAGTATAGGCTATCAGCAACAAGTAAATTATATTCGAGCGAGACGCCAGGGGCAAGTATAAATCTTTGTTGCTGATACAATTTAGTAAAAAAAAAAAAAAGATAAACGTAATAAAATGATTCTTCGAGAAAATTTAGTGGGGATTTTCCGTTAGTAATAAATAACTATAATTCGTTTTACGTCTAGTTCGAACTTGGCTATATAACGAAATGTTCTAATATGAAGAATGTACATAGCTGAAGCCACAAAGAAAATAAGAAGAATCTGTACTGAAATTTCAGTCTTTTTATTACCACCTCAAAAAAAATCTTGCCGATTTCCATTAACCAGGAAAAGAATCTTTCTCCCGATTTCAACCTCCCACGCCCCCTTTCGCCCACCTTTCGATTGAGCAGGCTTCTCTTTTTGCGTAATGAGTCGTGTCAGACGCGATTTCGTAATGCAAACTTCTCTAAAGGCATGGAAACGCCCCGAGAATAGAACAGCTCTATTTGGCCGGGATGATGGAGGCTCGAGCGACCGCTTCCGGTGAAAACAAGCCGAAGACTCAGTATACGTATTCAAGGCAGCTGGCGTAGTTTGTTAAGCCAGTACAGGTATAGAACTACCCAATTTATAAGAAAGTGAGAACTATACGAAGCGATAGTACTTCAGTACCAACGTATATATACCGCCCGTTCAAATCCTTAAAACCATTGAAAAAAATCTACTAAATCCAAAACCTCGTAAAACATACGGCAGAGAATCAATGACTAAGCTACTCCTCATTTACCAATAGAAATAATCTCAAAATTACAATAAAAAAAATCCATCCTCCAATCAACCTTAACTAATTCTCTTCTCGTTCCCAGAGTCCGTAGTAGATAACTCAGTCTGGAATGCAGAAAGAAACACGAGTCGACTTGTCAGCGACACGTAGGTACTTAAAACACAGCAACGTACATACGATTACGTGGCTTCTCAGCACATAGTTGCATAAACCTACGCCAACGTGGCGATGCTTTTCCAAAGCATAATAAAGAGAAGCCAAGCAGGAAGACGTAGGTTTCTAGACTGCAAACCCACGACACAATATCCACGTTAAACATACTATAGCACGTGGGCATCAGGCAAGCCGAAGACCGAGACCTTTGTCGGTTCCGAGTTCCACGTCGTAGTAACTATAGGAACGGACAGGCTAACAGTCTGGCTGGCTGGCAGGCAGGCAAGGCAGGTAGGAAGGTAGGAAGGTAGGAAGGAAGGTAGGTAGGTAGATAGGTAGGTAGTCAGGGAGAAAAAGGTGCCAGGCTAGGATACAGGGTAAGGAAGAGGAGTAAGAGTAAAGAGGAGAGGATAAAGAGAAGAGGGAGCCGAGGGACGGAATGACCCAGATGCGACGGCTGGCGGACCCCCGTTTAGTCGTCGAGATGGAGCCAGGAAAGTGGGCGCGAGAAACGAATCGGAAAGAGGGTATACGAAAGAACCACTCGTAGTACTATACTATAGCGTACTACGAGAGTCGACGGCGGACAAAGCACGTGACGTCTGGGATCCCAGGCGTCCTCGTCTACGCTTCCAGCCAACCGCCAAAGGCCTCTTTTCTCCCTAACCCTCGCTCCGCCGCAACCCGCTCCATTACGCTGTCGCTCAGCATCGCGTTCTATCTCCACAAAGAAAGAGAGAGAGAGAAATCTTCAGCCACTCGACTGTTTCATGGAAATGAGCAAATACAGGCCTATTCGACTATTTCCAACGCGTCTCTACATATACCGTACTGTACGCTCTGGATTTGCGATAAATCACAAGGGGTATCCTCCTATAACCCCTCTCACCATACGCATGCGAGCCACACGAATGATAACTCTGCAAACAGCCTAAAGGTTGTATGCTCGGCGATACGTTTACTATACCAATTATTATTGTTCAACCGATCGCCAATTATTTCAGTCAAAAAAAATTACGGATTTAACAGGGATTTTATTACTTGGAGAATCCGGCGATTTTAATCAGTTACTCGTGAAAGGCTGGTTTATTCGACCTTGACTATACCAGATCCGCAGGTTGATGATTTTCATGTGAACGATATAGCGTACCTACAAGGGTTGCTAAGTAATCTACATACCAGGTCAATTTTCCTGGTAAGTTAGCAAAGCGTTTTGCACCTTTGACTAAGCTATCGGCGTCTGTTGTTGGATGCCGGATGCGGGTCCAGCATGGAGGATACGCTGGGTTGTACGTAGCGTACAGAATGTGGATTCCCTTGGGGTAGGTTCGAGCGTCAATAATCCGGGACGGATCTTACGTCAAGGTACATTAGGTCAGGGAAGGCCAATCTTTAAAGCGGAGAGAGAAGATCTGAAACCTTCGTGGATATATATTTTCTGAGCAGGGACGTATCCAGATCCGAGTGACAAGGGGTGGCTGAGGACCTCCATCTTCTTCAACTACTCTGCCAATCGCACTCCTCATTTCCCGTCATTCTTTTGACAGCCTGTCGAAAATATTCAGAACGGAGTTCAGGGAAACTTTAGACAAAGAAGCTACCTCGTGTCTGCAGACCGACAGACGCTCTTCCATTACGGATCAAGACGTCCGCGTCCCGACGCTAACGGTGCGTACAAAGTGTCGAAGGACGCCGTAACCTATGTATATAGAAACGTAGCAAGAACTGGCAGCTTACGTAACACGGAATGGCGCGCTTTTTAAAATCCCTTTAAATATATCGACACTTTCATTGTATATTGCCCTTGTGTAAAGTTAATATTCAAATTTCCCGCCAAAACTGAGTCGCATATCTTAAATATCGCACAGTCGTTTCTATACGGTTGAGAAATGTCTACTGGTTACGATTTCGTTAAATTTGAATCAGCGTTTTGATGTGCCTTGGCCAATTAAAGTCCACTGACTCTGTAGGGAATTTAATTAACGACAGATAATACTCCAGGGTGGGGTAAGGAAACAAAGGTCCTGACGTGCGATTCCACACGCGAGCTAATTTCGGAATGCGAATCAGTTAGAACGTGATAGAGGAGTTGAGTGAAATTTATCGAAAATTTGCCATAAGGGGTAGGTGAGAGGGGTGCCAAAAATGGCAACGCACACGTTGGTCCTCCCACACGTTGGCGACACGCAACGCGCAGAAGAGACGAACAAGCGAGTGAGGATTATAGAGAGGCCTGGTTTATTTTTATTTCTGTCTGGCGAGTGCTAAATGAAAATGGGTCGAGGCGTCTGCGGCCGAGGCGCGAATGTATGTGCGTGCACGAGGAGAACGCGAAAAGACCATGTGAATCGGGCTTTCTTTTCGGTCAGCAACAGACAGAAAGAGAAACGAGTGCAGCAGGAGCAAGAAAGCCTAAAGACTACCATGGAAAACAGTGCCAAAGAAATAAAAAATAATAATAATAACAAATCAACGAGAAATTACAAGAGAGCTATTATTAAGAATTCCTAGAGAAACGTCCAGACAGCAACTCCATCCCTTTAGTATAAGATCTATGTCAGAGTTAATATGTCGCATCATATCGAAATTTTGTCACCAGTTTTTACTATGCTGATTGGTCGTCGGCTATCGTCGTTCGATGCGTGTGAATTTGCCGTTTGGTGTGCGTGTTCAGTGCATGGAGTCAATTTGACGAATTTCAGTTACTTTAGAAATGTAAAGATACGAAATAATTTTTTATTCGTTTATGGGATGCTGGTTCGGTGCGCGCACAATAGGCCTCTATTTTCATATTAAAAAAAAAAAACAGCGAACGCTCCGACAATTTACTCAAAAATTTATTTTAATACAAATTTTCCACGTAACCGAGAGCCCGTTGCTATGAAGGAAACAAAAGTGATAAAAACAAAAAAAAAGAAAGAAAACCGCAATCGCGCCTGACGCGTCATCCGGGAAAGATAAAAATTTTCCAGTTAACCAAAAAAAAACATGGTGGCGAGATGCACGAAACAAATTCTAGACTGTATTCGCGTTGCCATATGCGTTTAAAAGTGTTCAGTGGGCCAGGGCTTCGCGAAATTCATCATTCGCAACGGCCTTCGCAAGCGGCAAAGGGGCGACGGGAGGTGGGCGGTCATATGTTCCGAGTAGGCACGTATGGCGGGAATACCAAGAGGGAACCAGGGACCAAGTAACACTGACGCGAGGGAGAGTCTGAACACCATCCAGCCAGACGATCGAGAAACCAAGAGCAGTCTGCGAGAGAGAGAGCGAAGGAGAGTCTGAGAGACATAAGATGTCTATATATAGATAGAAAACAAAAAAAGAGAAGGAGAGAGAGAGAGAGAGAGAGAGAGAGAGAGAGAGAGAGAAAATGAAAGAGAAAGAGAGAGAAAATCAAGCCACAGAAGAAAAATGTGTGGGAACCAAACCATGTGGCCAGGCTGGTTCGCAAAATATTGCGTTACGAAAGTTCTACGACGACATACATACCTACGATATACGTGTGCCTGTATAATAGCAGCGAGTACGTATTGGCGAACGGGTAAATATACTATATACAGTGCCCAGTCGGTTCAAACGCACCGACCATATATATACACACACACATACGCATACGTTGTATATGTACCGAGTAAAAATTATGCGAAGCGTCAATCCGCATAACAGGATTCGCTGGTCACAATAAGAACACGTCCTTCTCTGAGCTAGTTGCTATACGCAAATCGCATAAGAGGCGCCCCGAGAAGGAGGGCAGTTTTGCAAGTGGCCACGATTTCGCAGGAGACACGCGCTGGACGACGACCTTTCATTTCTATACATAGAGAGGAGCAATGACTGCCTTTTCACGGCGGTCAGAGTGGCACATCGACACCTATACAGACGACTTGCGAAACGTTAAAGGGACGCAGAACGAAAGTGCGCATGTTTTTTTTTTTTACATACGCCAGCCGGGACAAGAACCTCCGAGCACGTTGCGTGACCACTAATTACCGGTACGGACTGACAGCTGATCGAGTGCGATCACGATGTACGTAAACCTGGTGCGTAAAAGTTTCCCGCTAGGGTCGTATGTGAGGATTGTCATGCAGTAACAAGGGTGCAGTGCGTAAGCATTTCCAGTCGTTTGAAGGCTTTCCGTTATGAACGGGCGCAGCTGTCAAAGAAAAATGGCGGGAATAATTCGATTCTGTCGGATCCAATGAAAATGCATTTGTCACGGTCTCGAATAATAATAATAATAATAATATGAGCCTAAAAGTAATGCTCATGGGCATCGCTCTTATATTGTTTACAAGTAATCCATTTTTTTATCCAATTTGATATTGTTGTTATAAATAAGTAATAGACAGCTGGCTCGAGAGATCGTGTAACTATAGTGACGAGTGCCTTATATCGCGTACGTATGTACGTGTAGGAGAGTGCGTGTCACCGGGCGACTTTCACATTCTAAAAATAGTGAAACGCAGCTGATTCGCAAAAGCCCACAGACCGCCATGATCCCCGTGACGCGACACGATTTTGGTTTGACGCGACACGACTGGCCGTGCGACTATAAAACACAGTGGTTGCGCAACGGTACGTTCGCATGAGAGCGATTAAATTTTATTGGCGAATTCACCTTGCCAAAGAGAAGCAGGTTGGCGTTTCCGGTCCACGTGTAGACTCACGGCACCGGCATCCTGTTTAGTTACGGTCAGTGTCGCGCGTGCGTCTACGCAATCCTCACGCGCCTCTTCATACACGTTATACATATACATATATATATATGCCTACCGAATGCCTCATCCCAACACTTCATTCCACAATCCATCGCTATCTCTGACGTTTCACTGTCTCTTATTCTCTACAACGAACTTTCGCACAATACATGAGCCAAACGGAATCTAACTGGACAAACCCGGCTGAATATATAGAGATCAACATTTCACACAGAAGATAGTAACACAGAGAATGGTAATAACAGACTTCTGAATTTACTATATTTTCCGATGAGTACTGGGCGCGAGGGACGACGTTTCCCTATGATTATTCGACACTGTCTCTCACCGTATAAAACTAGAGTCAGCGGCTACCAACAAAGTGCACATGCGAACGAGGTTACTTTTCCAGGGCCGTCTCTCGTTATCTGAACGCGAAGCGCCACGATATTTTTTTCGCATCGCGTGAAATCGACCAGACAACAAAATATGGGTCATCGGGGCGAGCATTATCATCGGTGGAGTCATTCTTCCAACAGGTCTTCACTGTCGTCGACGCTACTGCCATTACGGCACTCATTATCAAGCTATTTTTCGCCCCCGGTTACAGTAATCTGTTCCGAAAGCCGTATGCACACTATAACCAACTTTCTCATACAGTTGTATTTTAGCAATAACGTGTAAGTTAATATACTGCAACAAAGAGAGGGGGGGGAGATATGAAAATAAAACACAGGTCAAACTTCAATCTTGCAACGACGAATCGAAAAAAGAAACGATTAAAAAAACAGACGTACAAACGAGGAAAAAGGAAAGCAGACACGAGGAAGAGGCAGAAAGTATAAAAAAGTGAGAAAGTCGTTGCGCGTGTTTTCGTCGCGTAGGAAAAGACGACGAGAATGAAGAGAAAAATAAGCATACACAGTAGAAGCCAGGGTGACACGGGTGTAGGTGCGCGTGTACAAAGTCCAAGATCCGAGACGCGAGATAGATCTCCTCGGAGAGCCTGAAAGTTTCACGGCTGAAAAAGCTGAGGTCGATTCTACGAAGGGTCGTAGAGATTAAAGAAGTAGAAGCGGAGGGCGGAGACTAAGCAGCCAACCAGTTGCGAGTGGACGGCAGTATCGGCGCTACCACCCTGACGAAACGAGAGAGAAATTACGAACGATAGACACGTACGAGATAGGAATCGGTGTCTCGTATGGTCTTGGAACTGGGAAGGTCCAGGAACATTATCTACGAGTAGGTTAAGGATACCGCTAGTTAGTACACTGTACCGGGAACTATGAAAAATTTCAAGTGTCCCTATGCTAAACAGAACTGGAATACCTTTTCTTTTCTCCGTCCTTGTAAAGCATAGATTGACAATGATTATAGATGCGCAATAACGTAACAAATAGTAAGACGAAGTAGATACGAGTCCAAGAGTCTTACTGAAAATATCAGTACCACAGAATCTGACTATGTAGATGGACCAGTGCGATGTTACATATGTATATATATGTACTTTGGAGAATTTTTAAGCGAAATTTTTACGAACTTACCTTAGATAATTTCTCGCCCTCGTGATGCGGCAGTAGCGTCCTCAACGATTGAAAACCCGCATTGATGCTCTGCATACGTCGTCTCTCGTTGCTGTTGGCGATTTCTCGCCGCATGCGTTTCTCCTGCTCCATGTGGCTGCGAGGCGTAACTCGGCCCACGCCACCCGTGCTGCTAGTGTGATTGATTGTGCCGTCGCTGTTAATGGAGATCGCGGTGCTTCCCTGAGCGTTTTGGCCGGCCGTACGGCAACCGGCCGTGTGACCGTTCTGTCGTTGCTGTGGCGTTTGCTGGTCTTGCGTTTCCGCAATCTCGGCGACCGCCACGCTCGTGGCCACCGAGCTCTCGTCGACGGTCTCGCTGCTACTGTAAAAAAAAAACATTTTAAAAAATTGAGTAAAAATAATCACAATGAAAATTCAACTGTAAAGAAAGCATTTCGATTATAAAAATGTCCGATAAGCGTCTCTCAATGTCCTATGAAAACGAAAATTCGTCCATCCGCATATATTGACTCTTTTCCGTTTATGTAAAACGACGAAATTTCGAATCGAATCACAAAATATATATGCTCAGATTTTCTTCAGTGAAGATTGATAACAGAACAAAATTCTTGCCAATAAAAAAAAAACAGACGTTAATAATATTAGTGAAACTGGCTCTTCCGGTTGCCCAAAGACCAACTATAAAAAATCGAAAAAATTATTACAATTAAATATTTTCAATTGAAATGAAAATTTAACCATAATCAATTGTCCCTCTTAAAAAACTCAAATAATTATCTGTCTAAAGAAAAGTTCCACGATGTTGCTGTATTGTTATTTTGTAGAAAAGAATAAACGTCCTGCGGAATCCCAATTCCCATTCCCAATGGCGAAAGGAATGGATAGGAAAGAGAGGAGGGTTTCAAAGTGACAAAGCAAGAATGACGGTACGCGATCAGAGAACCAAAAGCCAACACGCCACTCCATGAGCCACGTGATGGTTTTAAAGCCGGGTTGGAAGAACACCCTTGAAAATTTGATTTATGAGCGGATATGACGGCAGGATATATACCATAGAAGAAACCAACGGCGATCCCGGAAAGCGAAGTCGTTCCTGTAGCATCGCTTTCGCGCGGCGCTTTTAAGGAAATTGGAAGTAGGCCCTGGTGGCAGCCAAGTGGATATTTGTTTCATCAAGCAAGACCTCTTATCAAACGTCGAATTTCCCGATAATAGCGTAGGGTAGGTATAGAAGGACAAGCCGTGTAACAGACTTCAGTCAGTCATTGGCGTAGGAGCTTTTCATCCTGCCAAAAGCGAGTGGCCCATTAGCTCTGCCAAAATTGTCATTCCATCAAGTACCTATAGTTACTTCTATTCCCTGAGGTGCGTCATTATACGGATGATCGATAAAAATCAAAAAGTACTCAGACCGTTCGCCTGGAACTATCATTCGTAACGACGAATGATATACACGCAGCGACAGGTTAGGGAAATCCGTGAATCCCAAAAAAACGTTAAAGAGAATGAGGAAGGGAATAAATAACAAAATTGAAAAAAAAACCAGTCCCCGTCCGTCTGTATCTTCGCTTACGCAATAAGTGTCACCGTGAGAAACACTCTTCCCAATAGCTCCACGCCAAATTCTTCGGTCTCGCCAGGCAAACACAAAACTCCGTATTACTTCCTATTGGAAGTAACAAGAATTATGCTAATCCATTTCCCAAAGCAACAGACAACCCCTGTCCAACGTGTCACGATCCATCCGACAATTAAATTTCAAATATTTACTCGTACCCTGTAACAACACTCACCCGATAAAATATCCAGTGACGATGTACGCAGTGATAAAAAAAAATATCACAGCTATACAGCATTCAGAATTACTCTAAATAATACAGCAGGAATATTATCTCAAGCATCTGGTAATATCCATGCGACAGGATGAGACGCGGTGCAATATATAAACGGAAGTTGAGCGATGTATTAATGTCAGCCGGATTGCGAGGTCGGAATGGGAAACAATGCAGATTCCACCTTCCAGGACGTGAAGCACGCTCGACTTCCAGCTTGCGACTCTTCAACCCGGTCATAACCCCACGGGCAGCAGGGGAACGAAAAATGAGTGAAAGAGAGGGAAAAAAATGAGAGAATGCAAGAGAGACACCAGAGAAATATATATATACGTATCCACGTAAAAATAGATACGAGTACGAGAGATAGAGAGAGAGAGAAATAAACGTAACGTAGAAAATGTGGGATAAGTAAAAAGGGTGAGAGGTGAAGGGTTACCTGACGTAAAACACAAGTACTCACTCACTCAGCGGGCGGTATACAAATCAAACTTTTTTTTATCTCAGTGCAGCGTTCGCGTGCTCTCTGAACAATGAACCTCGTCCTCCGTATTACGTATGCGCACACACCTACCTACCTACCTACCTATCTACCTAACCACCTACTATAACCCACCTACCTACCAACCTACGTACGTTTGTACGTAGGGAGTACGTAAAGCACGATTCACAAGGCGATAACACGCTCCATTCATAAGCAAGACGATCAAAGAAGAGAGGCCAATGGCCACGAGAGACTCAATTTTTTTTATTTCTATTTACGTTTCTTCGCTCTGATGAACGTCAATTGTCAACTGACTGCTCTCTTCCGTGCGAGCGAACATTTGCCTTTCCAGTGTTACGGGTACACGTCAGAATTTACCATTTTTTGTTCTATCGTCATCATCTTTTCGGTACATCACGTATTACGGCACTTGTCGCGATAAACGATTGCCGATTACTGTAAAAAAAAAATCCTTTATACATCATCAGCTATCGGTCTTAATATCATTAAAGTCATCCTTGACTTCTGTCAATCGGTGAACAATTTGAATCCTATTGAATTTAGGCTAAACCAGATAGGATCCTGGCTGCGCAAACAATATACATATATGCTGCAAGGTACACGGATCTACGTATAGTGCATACAATATATAGTATACGTACAGGTATATACAGCAATTCTCTCTCAACCAGCAGCCAACCCTAGCCGACTAGTAATAGTAAAATCGATACTGCGGTCGACTACGTCACTGATTAAGGATCAGCTGTTATATCCTGCAATCCGATAGGAATGTCTAAAAGCCACTGATAACAGTAATAATCCATGAGCACACTATACGTACAACTAGAATTTCCTGTAAAATAATCAGTCTTGAAACATTTTTTTTTTAATCGTCCAACTGCTTACGTGTACTATCTATACACCTATATACGCGCCAGCAGCATAATTATAGAATGATAAATAATAAACCAGCTCCTGGAGAGGTAAAGCAATACGTAATAGGAATCGTGTTAGCATGCTGAATTCGATTCGACCAAAGAACCGAACGTATAAAGTCGGCGGCACGATAGACCAGATGTGAAACCTTGGGCGTAGGTGCGCAATAAAAGGTAATTGGTTTACGGCTATACACAATGGCGGCGTTCGGCCCAATTTAAACTACGTAGTAGCCGCGTTTATACGTGCCAAGGATGGCTCGATGCACGACGTTTATTGTCATTACGTTATACAAGAATTTATCTCGTCATCAAATGGACATCACAGCCCTACGGTGTTCACTTCAACTGTCACACTTTCCATGATTGCGACAATTCATTCGCGACGTACTCTCAAACTTTACCGACAATAAATAGTTATAATACGTACCGTAGTAGTCGAACGTAATAACAGTATTAAAGAAAAGAGAAAAAGGAAAAAGAACGGCGATCTCTCTGATGTACAAAGCAGAGGATGTATCTGGAGTGTAATGGTGAATCAGCTAGGAAAAGGGCCGTGACCTTCTACTCGACAGTTCAAAACGTTCTCTACTACTACGTGCCACTTTGGTAAGCGTTTGTTGAAGAATTCGCGGACACGTGGATAGCCTTGTGGTAAAAACGTGGAAGCAGTAGCTTGGATATAAACATATATATATATACACACATATATAATCTACGGGAACGAGTCAATAAACTACGTCACGAAATTCCAGGCGATGAGGAACCAGAAGCTCACATTGAAAAAGAAAGATGAGTGATGATACGAGATAAAGCCAGAGAGAGACAGAGAGCTCTATAGCTATATACTATAAAAGGACTCGTAAAATGGAAATAAAGTAATCCAATAGGTGTGGGTGTATGAACCATTGAGAATCGTCCAAAGGTCGTAACAGTTCCGGCCGGTGAACTGATTCATCCGCATGTGACTGGTGTACACGTTATACGTTCGGTGTCAGAGAGCTGTACGACATAGAGGACAGGTTAAATGGGGTAAACCAGGTGGAGGATAGTATCTGGTGAGTGGTAATAAACCACGTGGTCGAGAAGAAGAAGCAGCAGAGATCCACGTGGAGTTCGTCGAGTGATTATATCAGATCAGCTGGTGGTACGGCGGCAGCGACTGGCTGGCTGGCTGGCTGGTTGGTTAGTTGGTTCGTTGGATACTGTGACGTCAGTACGTTCGTCGGATGCCCGCTGAGCTCGGCTGGATCGGCCCCCGTCGAAGTAGGTCACCGTAGGTGGCTACCTATCCACCCTTGCTCCGCGCTCGGAGGCACCGGGTGTAAATATAACCCTGGTAATTAGATCTAGCACGGTCTAGTACCCCAATGTTACTACCTGCTACCTTGTCTCCTGGCCCAACACCCTCTCTCTGGCTCTCGTCCTGTACATCGAGTGACCCCCATAGTCACCGATGCACCCTCGCATTACACTTATATCCCCAGTATAAAATGCACCAGTGCCCTCAGAAACTAACCTAGTCTAACACCCAGTTGTCTCTAGGGATGCTATAACCTATAATCTTGAGCATGAAATATAATTAAATGATATGAACTTGACATATGCATCACCTATAGCACGCGACTAAGAGTCTGACATTGTAAAGTTTATCCTATCGACTCGCTAGCAATTAAATAAAAAATATTGAGAAGAGCGGTAAAGATTTGTCTGGTGCAGTAGGTACGCTGACACTGGCGGCGTACGAGTGCATCCGCACCGAGAGTGTAGAACCGACCGGGTCCCTATCAGTTTCCCGAACCGCCGTATTCTCGAAAGAACAAGTTCTCGAACGGTCATCTTCCCGAACGCTCGGATGCTCGAATTATCATCTTGCCGAAAAATAAATTTTCGAACGGTCATCTTAAGGAACGTTCATTTTCCCGAACGATCGCTTGTTCGAATAATGCTGTCAGTAGCCGCACGATGACACCCGATCGGCACGCCGTCGGTACGAGCTCGAAATGTTACGCATGCATATCTTACATCAGTAATGCGGAAAATAATTTTAAAGAATGACGATAACTTTTCTCGTTATTACACCATACTCTTACTCGTAGTTAAAAGTAATAACTTCTTCACACGCCTGACCAATAGAAATCGCAAATAACATAAGTTACTTCTATATTCATGGTTACTAAATCATAAAAATTCGACTTTGCGTGGAACGTCCTCAAGTGAACAGATCCGACAGGTACTCCAGTAAATATTTAATTTTTACAGAAATTTTTATGTATATTTTTTTTAATAGCAAATTTATCGATTGATAATCGATAAGGAAAAGTGGTTAAAAAAAAGAGAAAATGGAAAAGGAATAAATAATCACGTAAAAGTTGCAACTAAATGTATTTAGTACCGCATTATAAAACCGCAAGATATATATTTAAAATATATTTTGTCTATACGTCGAATATATAACTTTTCCGCGAGGGACAGAGTACGAGTGATTATAGAAAAGCAAGAGACTGAGTAGATGAGAATAAGTGTGTATGCATATTCTTCCACGGAGAGTATGCTAGGTAGCTGATGGTATTGGTAACGCTAGAATGTGTTTCTGTTGCGCACAGCCTTAACCGTTCTCTGTGTGTCTGTCTATCTGTTGGTCGGTCGGTCGCTCGGTGGGAAGCGTGTGCTGCTCTGCTGTTCGCTCACTCGGCCGCTCTCGGTCGCGTGAGTCACCAACAGCTGATGGCTGGCGCCACTCAGCTGGCTGTTACCGGTGCCTTCGCGAGTCTCCCTATCTCCGTTCACGTATCAGCTGTGAGCCGTGAACGCCAGCTAAAAAAGACCAATCCTGACGACGGACTCGAGCATTTCGATTGAGGATGCCGCGACGCTTTTGTAAATCCGACTTTCGCGTTCTCCTCAATGAGATATATATATGTATATATGTATGTATGGACGTAGATATGCCTAAAGGCAATTCTTATGATATGGAAGGGAGGTCAAAATGACATTTTGGACGCGCGGAACAGTTTTCTGGATCGTCAACAGGACATCAATTCTTTTGGCAAGGGCTAGAGATTTTTGCGAGGATTCAGAATATGAGAGAACATTCTACTGGGTAGTAGTGATGATAATTTGTATAAATTGATGGAATTTTGCTTGAACAAGAAAAACAAAATAATCTCTATGAAAATATAACGATCATACTTCTTTCTCATGAAATTTCCACGCATCCAAGTCTATATGAAGAAGATCAGTTGTGTTCCTCAAGCTGATGGAACGATCTCTCGAGATGATTCAGTTGATCTTATAAGGTATACGACGAGGGTGTGAAAGTGAAGAAAGAATAAAAATGACAAAACAGGATCTTTAGATCGGAACTAGAGTCGTGGTCCGTATATACACATATATCCCTATAGATAGACTGCGCCAGTACATTGGTTGAGCCGCAATCTCTCTTCTGAGAAATGATAAATTATGTATACGTGGCGACCCGTGCGTTTGGCATACAAAAGCCGGATATTTATTTTAACCTAGTCGAGAGATCAAGATATATATATATCATGAGAGAAGAATAGAAGAGCGTGCATACGTACAGTTGCAAAGGAGTGAGTTAGCAAGGGATCGAAGTAGTAATAAGAAGATGGCGGAAGAACATCGGGGGGTAAGAACGCAGCCGGGGAAAACACTAGCACGTGCCAATCATTCAATTCTTTGTGTCTGGTATTCCCGTCATGGACATGCAAAAGTCCATCCCTCCAGGAACGATTCGATCGGAATTGCTTATTTCCTCGTAATTTCCATCAGACTGCCTTTTCCGCGCCAGGAGTCGCTGACAAACAATTCACAGTAACATTCCCAATACTAAAGTACAATGCAGAGAGATGGAAATAAGGAAAGCCAGACAGTCGCGTAGGTAGTTGGGGTCAGCAGGTTTACAATAGATGCACCGAAGGTAATCCGCATAGGTAGGTAGGTAGGATGTATAAGGCAGACAACACGAGGATAGAGTTCGCAAGGAAAACCAGAGCATTTTAACAAGTTGAAAAAAAGAAGCAAAGAATGATGAATGAAGAATGGAAAGAACATGAAGAATGAGACGAGTGGGACGGATAGGATGGAGAGCCAAGGCCACAGCTGAAAAGCACGCACGGTTTCGTGGGTATTAGTTCGAACAGGGGTTTGAGAGTTGGCTGTTCGACCCTCTTCTAACCGTACAGACCCAGCGCGATCCTCCGCTTCACCCTAGCCAGAAGCAGCACAAGCACAGCAGTAGCAGCCACATCGTTGGTGGTGGTGGTGCTGCTACGATGGGACGTTTATTTTTAATTCAGCCCCTGGCCTGCATCGAACTCAGCTGTGCTTCTCGTTAAAGTGCCACGAGCCAGGAGCGAACTCTCAAAGAAAATTATGAAAGGGAAGTGTCGGGGGTCGATTTGCTTGACGCTTTTTTTCTGGTGACTTCAAAAGAAAAAAAAGAGCTAATTGACGAAAGCCAAGATGGCCGGAAACAAAAGCATAACGGTTATCTGACGAAGTATCGACTTCCATAACGTCATTGTTTATATGCTCGGGTCTGCGATTCCGTTTTGAATGACTACATCAGGCATGAGTGCGAGTTCAGGGAGGAACTAAGAGCGATGCGACGGATATCCCTTGCCACGACGAGGTTATATGAGGGTGGATTATAAATGAAAGCCGCGGATCGTTCTTTCAGCGTGGATCAACGGCCACGAGGGACAGCTTGAGAGGAGGGATAACAGAGAGAAATTTTACCATCTCGTAACGTTATTATTAACAGAGCATATTTATTTTTTTGACGCTGAAGAAGAGGGCGCGCGCCTGCAGTTGTACTCTCTTCCGGAAGGAGAAAGAGGTTAAAGTGGATGACGCAGAGAAAAGTAAAGGAAGAAAATGGAGGAGGATGTTGATGAGGAAGAAAATAAAAGAAAAAAAATAAAAAGAACGAAGGAAGGCACGGAGCTCCTCGTCCTTGCCACGTGTGCCTCGTGGAAGTCGATCGCCAGGAGCACATCTGCCACTCGCTGGTATCACTCAGCGCCCAGAATAAATACCGGGCCCAGGCTAAACTCTCTCGGCGTTTAACGCGCCGTCAATAAATATTGAATTTATTGGTCGTCGAAAATAATACCAAAGATCGCAAGTCACGAACGACCATGAATCTCACGGAACACGTAGAGAATCAATGGAAAAAACAAATTCCCTATCGGATAGCGACTGATAAGACGAATCGAAAAGGCGAGGCAAGACGAAAGTGACGCAGGAGTATCCATTACTCTTTTTCAAGGTACACGTGAAGAGGAGGAAAGAAAAAAATGACCACACCTGGTATTTCCGATGTTGGTAATAGGCAGAGAGAGGCAAAATGTATTCCAAGAGAAAATGGGTACTCAAGCTTCTTATACTGTCTTTAATAATGTTAGGAAAATTCTTACGGAGGGAGAGGTTAGATTCAGGAAGGCTATTATCTACCAGTTAGAGATCCCGGGGTCAGCGGTCTGGAACAAGTAGCCCGGAGGTCGTCGTGGACTCGCGTCGAAGGGTTCGATAGTAAAGAAAAGGTTAGAGAGAAAAAAGAGAGTATAGAGGAGAGCGAGAGAGAAAAAAGCCGTAGAAATCAGAAGATTTTTGGGGTATCGGATGATTCCTTGGGCAAACGAAGCTGTCGCTGGCAGACGCCATAGCAAGATCAGGAACACGCTCGAGTAGCGTCGATATCGTTTCCTTCTTTCGATTATTTCCTTCTATTTTTATATCTCCTTTCGTCCTCCTATAGTTCATACTGCATTGCTCTCAAATCGTAAATAGCCTAACCGAACTATGAACAGGTTTGGGAGAATGGTGAAAACCATCTGCCATCCACAGTCAAGACTATCATCGTCGTAATCGTCTCGGTGCTAATGACAATCTCAAGCTCAGCTGACTAAGAGAAATAAAGGTCTTTCGCATGAAGCGACACAGTCGCGCCAGAAACATATAAGACGTCAGCTGAGACGTCGACCTAGGCCAAGAACAGCGCTTCCAATCTCGTCCCATTCCAAAGTCGCGCTTCTCTTTTCTCTTGGCAGTCAGAAGCCTCCAAAGTTTCACGTTTTTGCAAGGGAGCGCGACGAGCGCAACTTGTAAACGCAGCTGCAAGCGTAACTGCGCTTCTTCCAGTAGCGCAGTGGAAACCGGGGCGATATCGTGTTACGAACGGAACGCGTGCGCACCTCCGTACATGTCGGTGCGTGCTGTGCTAACTGGTACGAGATGGAATGAGAAGAGGAATGGGAATGGGAGGGAATGGAATTGGGAATGGGGAAGGGGAGCATATATTTAGCTGTTTGACGTCAGTCGGGCCAGCCAGCCAGCCAGTCAACCAGCCGGCCGGCAGTTCGAATAGGCGCCACGTTGCGTCCAAGAGACTCACCATCCTAATGTATACAAGGGAACAATGTAGTAGTTGTATCTTTGGGTGGGTGCTAGGAGGCGGCAGGAACGACATCGGGTATCATGATGATGATGACGACGTAGATGATGATGATGATGATGAGAAACGGTAATTTCGTGTATGGGGAGCGCAACTCGAACAGCTGTTACCCTGACAGTGAAATGGATACGAACGGAAGTGAGATTACTTGGTCTCGTCCAAAAAAAAAATAAGAACAAACAAAAAGACCGTTTACAATCCCAGCAATGAAAGTTACTAGGTATTACACTACGTGTATCGTCATTCTCAAGGAAATCCATTCATTCCTCGAAAGGAATAGGTTTTCATGATGAAATAATGCTGAAAGTCTACGTCATACCTCGGAAGAAAATCCTTAGCGAAAGGATCAGGAGAGCAAAGGAAATCTCCAGCTGAAAAGCCAAGAAAGAGAAGATCAGGGTGAGAGCCACTGAAAGAGATCGAGTCTTGCTTTGAAAATGGGAAACGTGGCCCTGGCATTGTGCGTAGTCGTCCATTTGCCATGTTTCTGATTCCAGGCCAACACTGAGTGCCAAACAAAGGGCCGTATCCCTCACTGCCCTTTCTATAGCCAGCGTTCTCTCAGGCCCTGATATCTCAGGTAAGTCCGAAGTAGGGCAGCGCCCTTTGTGAAGCATCAGGTAGCGCGACGAGACATGGGAATGTTATTATGGGGTACGCTTCCTGGGACTTCGTTGGGGCATCCGAACAATTATCTAACGGGAAGAATCTCTGTCGCTTCAACGATCGCAGCCATTTTCAAAACCGACTTTTTCACAGTCCTCAATCCCCTTCGTCTTATGTATTTAGTATCCCCGTTTGACCAAAAAAATTATATCGCAAATTTCTTCGCAAATAAATGGACTTAAAAAAATTTCAATCTCTCCCCACCAAAGGAAAACAATACAATACTTTCTCTATTCTCAAACACGCATGAGTACCTCCACGTGACATACTCTATTAAAATGGTCATGGAACTCTTTCGAACGTACTATACATTCACAGTAACGTAATGAGATCCAAAAAAATGTTTCATACTCCCATAAAAGATACAAATACATATATTCTTAGGAGTATAATCCAGCACCGTATCTATCTCAAAGAAAAGTATTGGTGCCTCCTCCGATCCCCTGTCTGCCCCCGGGCCAAATACAGTCTATTCAAGTTTTACCACAAAAGAAAAAAAAAGGCCAAAGGGCAATGTGTCGCCAAAAGCACGTTTGCCGTGCCTCGGTCTGGCAGAACCTCGAAAGCGTTGCGAGCGAGTATACGCGAGGGGTTGAAAAGGGGAAAATCGATAGAAAGGCTTTCCTGCCGACGCACCGGGAAGGCTCGTGCGTGCCTGCTGCGTGAGTACCTTCGACGTCTACCCGTATACGGTATGCGTACACGACGAGTATGTGGAGCGTAAGAGGTCACAGAACACCATTGTTGTCTGCCGACCGACTCGAGGAGTCGAGGACGTTTCAAGATTGAACTTTCACGGTTCAGCTGCTGTGCCCCGCGGCTACCACACCACATAGAGCACAGTATCAACGACACGCATGATGCTAGACGCACGTCATAGCTATGTTGCACACACCGTGAATACTTTCACCGATGGACAATTTCATTGTCGCGTAAAGAATTTTTGCTCAAGAGATGCGACAGAGCACTGCTGTCACGTATGAGCTGAACATTCGAGTAGTACAAGGATTCGGTATCGGACCTACATACATGAGTGTCCTGAAATCGTCAAAGACACCTGCGTTCTTAAGAAGACTTTTTCGTTACCTAAATGAGTACTCTGGTCGCTATATATATATATATATATATATATAGATTTCGTGGTAACATACATACGTAGAGACGCGGACACGTGGAATCAGGGGACTCATTCATGCTCGCTATCTGCATGCGAGACCTATACCTACGCCTACGTTTGAATCCCCTCGTGTAGCTATATAAGGCAGAGAGAGCACTAGTGCTTGTGGAGAGGAGGTTCGCTAGAGCGAGGAGGAAGCCGGTGCGAGCAGCCAACCAGACGGCTATGTAGCTCGTGTCGCGTGGAGAACGCGACAATCCGAGCGTGCAGTAAGCGTAACAAGGCTTAGGACGCGTACACATGTAGTAAAGCCTGGTGCACTAGGTTGGTCGATGGTGACCTAAGGTAGGTGAGCAAAGAAGGATCAAGGCTCTATGTATAGGCAAGGGTGAGTCTCAGGAGAGTATAAAGAAGGTCAGGAAGGAGGAAGGAAGGTGAAAACCGGAATTTTCGTTCGAGACTGGTTTACGAGAGTATAGCAGGATGGCTGATGGGGTTGAAGGAGGAGAAAGCAGGAGAGGGGATATTTACGCCACTGAAGGAGTCTTTCACGCGACGTATAACGTCTATATCGAAAAAAACATACGAGAATGGATCCATCTGAGAAGATTGAAGGGTAATCTAGGTAAAGGTGCGTGCACAATACAGTCACTGTAACCCGTAGCCGGAAGTACGTCACTTATATAACGAGATTAGAAAATATTATGCAGTTGCAGCAGCAGGTGTTAAGCCCATTCCTAGACGAGGCCGGTCAAGTGCTGAGGTTTTGCAGTGAAACGACGTGCAGCGACGAACGCCCGTGCATACCGAGCGCATCAGCGGCGTTCAGAGCAATGGCTTTGCTGGCGGCAAGGATGCTCTTGCGAGGGAATCATTTAACCGATGACGACGTACACATGTAAGCTACTACCGTCGACAAGATACAAGCGAGCGTACAGCCATTTTCGAGTTCTCGATCGATTTGAAAGAAAAAACAACAACCCAAGAAAGATTTCTTCTCCAGCATCTTTATCTCGTTTACACTCGAGAGTATTTCTATATCGAACGTGGCACGAGCCGATCGAGTGATCGCGCGAATGGCAAGGATGGTTGGGAGGCAAGCCAGCGAGGCAGCATCAGGCAACCAGGTAGATGACAGTGGCAGAACCACCGGCCATTTTCGTACGCTCGTCCTAGTCGTTCGCGTCTTTTGGTCGCCTTCTCTTGGTGCACGTGCACCCAAATGCAGCGACTGGTTAGCTTCGGTGCAACTCGTTACGCGAGCATACTCAAACCCTCCCTCTTTACTCCTCTCGCTCCCTCACGCAGTGCTTGCATAAACGTGTATGTATATATGTGTGTGGATATATATATAGCAAGAGGCATGTACGACGTACGATAGGAAGCGTAGTCAAGCAACCTCATTGACCGTGGTCGGGATTTCCACAACGTCGCGACGACTCCCAGTGCGCGAGGAAGCTCAGGAAGTGAAAGCTTTCTTTGTGGCAGCAAAGAGGACGGCGATAACAATTTCGTCGTGCCACTGTGCAAGCGAGTGAACGAGCGAGCGAACGATCGAGCGATGACGCGAGGCCGAGTTATCGGCACGTCGCAACCAACTGGTTCGATGAGCCCTTATCACTGAAATACATGCATGAACGCCTTGAGGAAAGCGAACGTCGCCGGGCTTCTCTATGACATTGTGCAAGCAGCAAACTCTCATAGAAACTGGGAAGCCTCAGTGAAAATATAAGTTACGAGGGAGAAGTGTCGAGTGTCGCGGCTAGGAGACAAAACGAAAGAAATATATGGCGGCTGTTATCACTGTCGGTGAACAGGTGCGAAAGAAGGAGAGCAAGAGAGAGAGGTCAAAATTCATGTCAAGAAGCCGCGAGACTTCGATAAGTAGCACAGGGAGACAGTGACACTCCTCGTTTGACGATATCTTATCGCGGATCGTCTGCGATAATTAAATCGCTAATTACGTAATGATCGCGTAGAGCTCAATCAGCTGATACGGGGTTCTGCGGCTCAGAATCAGCTGATGCCAGTGTCCCTCTGCGTGCACGTGTTGATGCTGGTATTGGTCGGTATACGCGTACGTACGTGCCGGTATGAACTTGACGTCGAATACTTCGTCTGTTGCGTTCACGTGTATATATAGAATCGAGCGGGAATAGAGAAATCGCAGTGGTGACGCGTGACGCACGGCAGATCCGTGAGCTATAGAGAAGCGCGAGAGTTGAATTTCGTCGTGGCGACCGGCATCGCCAGAGTTGAGAGAGAATTCTCCTGCTGTCGGGAATGCGACCGTGAATGGCCCGATAATAAGTAAGTTACACAACGAGCCGCCGGCGTAAGTTCCAGCCACGTTACGTTCCCACGTAACCTCGCAATAGCGCCAGGAACATCAAGAAAATTATTTGCGCGCCGCGACGCCACAGCATAGCGTAGTTGGATTTCTTCCTTATATATATTTATATATATATATATATATATTATAGGTATATGTATAGGATAGAGTCGAAGTCGAGCGATCGAACGACACCACAATAGCATATATATATATGTATCATACATACCCAAATACATATTCGATCAATCGATCGACCAATAATAACAGTGCATGTGCTACGTACAAAATATGACAATTTACGTAGCACTGTCTTGTCTCTGTCGAGTCTTCGCTACTCTGCCTGTTAGTAGATCTATAGTTAATAAAGATCACCTAACACAGTATATAGCTATATCCGTTGTAAAGGATCGCAGTATCGAAATATCGCCCGATCGATTACGGGGCATCGACGTACATACATATGCCGCGGTTATGGCGTGCGCAACTTTACATTATTTACACCATGTACCGGCGCGATAAGATCGACTACTGCGAGGTCGTGAAAATTCACATGCACATACGCAAAAGGGACTTCCCGAGCGAGCGCACGTAACCAAAGCGAAAGACCGTAAAGGCCGCTGTTAAGTTACGAGAGTTGGGACACTGCAAGAAAAAAAAGTGACACCAATCGAAAAGAGAAAGAGATACGTAGACAGGGCGACACGGGGCTGTAAGAATAAAGTCAAGAGAAGTTGGCCAAAGTGAGTGGGTCGCAGCTGATAACGTGGTTCAAATAATCGTGCGACCAAGTACCCGCGGAGCTGACTCGAAAGAAGCGTCGTCCACGAGAATGAGGAGAGCGAGTGAGAGAAGGAGCGAGCGAGAATACAATATAGTAACGAGAGACAAGTATTCGAGACAACAACAAAAAAGTTGACATTTCTTCTGACCGGGAAGTGATAAACCAATGGGATACCGTGGTGGATCTCCTTTCTACGCGGCGATACACGTCGTGTCGATGATGAAAATATGTAAACAAGGAGTGAGCCGGCCGGCGTGCTTTGAGAGTTATTTATAGAAGCCGATTATTGTGCAACAAACGTGGCTTTACGTAATGCATACACGCCAGCCGGCCTGTCGGGCACACGGCCGTTTACGGACGAGCGTTAGCCTGTCTTTGCTTGAGGATTTTTTGCCTCCGATCAATTCATTGGGACGCCACGCAGAAAAAGAAAAAAGAAAGAAACAAAAAAAAACAAGAGAAAAAAGAAGGAAGAAGGATAAACTCTTGCCTCGAGTGTATGAAGCTATCACGCGACTCTAAACAAAAATTCACTCGGTATCTTGTTTCTCACTACTGATTTCTTACATTCATTATTTTTCTCCTTAACCTCTTATCTGTTCTGCTGCCCCACCGTCTTTCAAATCAACCCGGAAGTATCGGTATCTCTAACCGATTGTACACGGGGAATATGTATCGACATACGACGAGGTTGGTTCACGTACGCGACGCGTTGATACCCGATACAGTTTACGTTATTTACTCCTGGACCCGCCTACGCGATCCATGATAACGTTACCCTCAACTATTAATCACGCACCATAGACAATGTGGCTTTTGAGAGCGTTTATCGGGCTTGTATTTCAGCCGGGGCACGTATATATATGTTGTCCCTAGGATATTGGGTGGCTTTACTTATCTAGTTTGATCCTTATATATTTCGTGTGCGTGCGGTAGGCAACTTCAAGTTAAGGTAACGAGTATTAGAAACAACTACAGTGTAATCTAACCGAGGGAGATTTGTAGGGTTAGGAGAGAAAGTCTGAGTAAAAAAGTAAAGACAAAAAAAGGGGAAATAGAAAGAAAGACGCAATAATGCTTCTTGCAAGACTACAGCGTTTTATGTAAATTCCAATTTCACTACTCACCCCATCCCCTTTGGCTATTATCAACTACAGGCTTGTAACATGAAATCTGAATAAAGATAGCTTCGGTTGTGCTATCGCATCACTCTGGTTAATTATTTCAACAAGAACAACCCTGTGTATACATACGTAGTAGGAGTTGGCAACAAATCTACCGGCTTATCGAAGTAGTTCCGGCCGAAATGAGTGTTCCTGGAATGGCTGATGAAAAATGTGCCAGCCAGTTGGCGAATGGGATGCCTGAGTAGGAGAGAAAGAAAGAATGGAGCAAAAAGGAGGCGAAGTTAATAGCGACGTTGGTAAGGGGCTCGCGCCATGCTCGTTTGGGCGTGAACGCCCGACGGATATAGAGTTTCGCGAGGAATAGTTGTCTGCCCGCAAGAGCAGAGATCGTGCATGATGAAATGGGAAGCAGGAAACAGCAAATGGCGTGGACCCGTCATGTCTGCTTGCTCGGTTGGCTGCTCGCCTGCCTACGTATATATCTACCTACCTACGTGAGAGCGACTGCCGGCCGGCCGGCCGGCTTCAACAGCTGAGCCGGAAACAAGATTTCGTCGTTTTTACCTCGTGCCTGGCGGATTCTTCACGCATTTTTTGGTCTTTTTCACGAATGACAACGAAACTTGATTCTAATACGCAGAGACTCGTTAAATAAACGAGGGGTGAAAACACGTCTCTATCCCAATGCGTTCGAAGGATGCCAAAAAGAGACACATGGCGCAGTAACCAGTCTTTCTCACACTCTCGTGCAACAAAACTACGTTATTTTTATATCAGCATTGGTACTTCTTTCTTGTCTCTCTTTAATTTTTCCCCCTAGTATCTCGACACTATCACCTCTTCTCTCACTTCCTATCCTCAAGACAGTAGAATTTTTTCTTATAAGAGGACTCACCTGCACAGCTCGGCCTCCTGCTCCTCGGTCACTTCCACTATTTCTTCAATCAGAATTCGATCGTCACTAGTAGCAAACACTGACATATCTCGCCCAGCTCGGCTTCACTACTATCCCGCGCGCGACTCACGTCCCACCAGCCGAGACGGGAAAAACCAACTTGGACACACTTAGTCGAGTAAAACGCGCACCTTTCTTCACGAAGATCCTCGTACGCCACCCGCTGTATTTTCTCACGTATTATTAATATACGGTCACGCACCGAGATTTGTCCACGGGACAGACCACACCGCGGCGCACACACAACGCCCGAACGCGTTTTGTAATGGCGATCTTTGGCGGGAAACAGCTGAGGGCCCCCACGACGCGTCGCGGATCACTCCGCCGCCGGTCCCAGTGCCGTCGCAATCAGGGGGTTCCCAGCCCCTCTAAGGCCTCTCACTATGACAATATTTTTTTTCTCACTTCCTCCTTTGCTTCACCCTGGCCTTCCTGCTCTTTTTTGAATGTCTCAGTTTCACTCCCGTACTTCAAGGTTTTCTCACCACAGAAATATCTTCTTTTTGTCTAAGTTGCACCAACTTCTATTCTGTAACATCTTAACTTTCGGCAATTGGGTGATCGTACATGTGATTTGTAGTCCATCGAATCCTCTGAATACACCCTCTGTCTACTGACGTATGTATGGATCTTCTTTCGTAGAACTCTGACTCCTAGACAAATTATCTTGTCTTAGACGTCTTGGTATTCCCCTCACGTGGTCGAGCGTCGAATATTTCAACGATTCCCGTTGTTATTAAAGCCGCAGTTAAATTCCGTTAAGATATTATGCTCCGATGTTAACAATTATTTCGGTATACACTCGTGATGCTTTGATTCACTCAAAACAGCTTCAATCCGCTGAAAACCTTTATTTGTTGAATAAACGCAAGACACGTATTTAATACTCGACGATCAGGCTCGACACGACAATGCCTACTGAAATGCCGCTCGAATACTGGGTGCTGGTACATACACAAGGGACGGCAGGTGTCGAAGAAACACGATCGTACGGATAAAAAAAGAAGAACCATAGTCACACCAAACACCACAACACAGCAAGAGTCCATGCGTCTAGTAACTGCTAGTAGTAGCCATTCTCGTGAAAATAAAATCCTACTCCATGAGATGATCTTCCTCCAGAAGAAGGAAACGGAGGGGGTAACCGTACTCGGTGCTTCTGCCCTGGCCAGCGAGATTCCACAAGCCAGTCCTGCGCCAGTCCCTTCTCGCTATCCAGTAAAAGTCCGGAAATTTTAGTAAAAGAATATATCAAAATCGTTAGTATCTCCTCAAGGAATACATTTGCCAAATGATCATAGAAGAAGCGAACTTATTGCTAGTAATAATTGAAGAAATACGAGGGACTACTTTGCCGTCGCGTAGGTTTACGCTAGAGGAGCGCCATGACCGCGCGGGAAACATCTGCCAGCTGGCGGAGGCCCCGCCCATAAAATACGCCGGGTCTCCCACTCTCTAGAGCATTCTATACGGTACGCATACTCTCTTGGAGTTTCTCTCCTCTCCTCTCCTCGTCCCTCTCCACCGACCAGCCTGGTTCTTCTACGCCTTTATACTGGCCCCGTATACTCTTCTCTCCTGGTCTTTCGCATATTCTGACTCTTTCTGCTGCGTTTTGTATACCACGGTCTTACTCGGGTGTACCTCGTGCGATGCCACCTCCTTCTATTCCTACTCCCACATCGGCTGCCCCACGGTATGAGAGTTGACAATAAAAATTCTCCGCTTATAGCAGAGCGACCCCTATCGCTCTACCCGCTACACCACGAATACATTACAACTTGCGACTTACCAAATGTGTATCTACGCACCTATATGCGAGGACAATGTCGCGGGTGTAGGGTAGGTAGAGAGCTCATCCGTATATACTCTCCCTGGTATGGCGCCATGAAAGTTTGCGAGAAGTCTTCTATCCCGTCGGCAAAGCCTGGCTCAAATGTATATCTACTTCTTGCGAGGGGTACTCCAGGACTTTTTATGGCGTCGCTGTCGGCTGGACAAAAAGGGTTGTTCGGGGACGCCGTTCAGAGTTTCCTTGGGCATTATGGCTTGGGGTTGTGGATTTCATATGTGACCACGGCGTAGCTACGAGGTAGTCTCTTTGTGGGTGTGTAGTCTAGCATGGGATGTACGTAGGAGATCGAAAGTACATCCGTTGCCTCCTGAGAAGTTTCACCGGATGTCCCAAGTGACTTCCGCTTGAGGATATGAACGTTTTGAAAATCCTTCATGTGGATAATTCAATTATTCCAGAGGCCTCGACGCGACCAAAAGAGAATTGCGCAGAAACGGTCCCGAATTTCTGAAAAAAATAAATAAATAAATAAAAGCACATTCATATTACCAACATTGACGAACAATATTTTCGTTCGACTATTTGATTCAACTGCTTCAATGCCAGGTTTTTGTGGAGGGCTGAGATACGAGGTTTTGTGTATTTCGAAGAATCGAAAATGGGCTGATGATATTTGCGAAGGTTGCTCGCGTTACGTCTTAGGAATGATAAACAAACAAAGCGCCGTAGGAGGGACAGCAGGCGCTATCTGGCGTCGCGACATCTAACTTCCTGTCACCACCCAAACTCGGCGTCACAACTAGAAAATGTAGGAAAACTCAATTTTGTTTCGTATAAACAACGCACTTTCGTCATTATTTGCAAATTTCTTTACAGTACAAGTGTAAAACATTTATTCTTAATCAATCTCCTCTTATATATATAAAAAGAAATATACGCACGAGTGACAAACTTACTAATTAAAAAATAGAGATTGGAAAAGAAATAAGGGGGCTACAGAGCTCACTTTTTTTTACTGTTATCCTACGCATCGATAAATACTGCAGTTGTTTACCTGCCGCAACAATGCGGCTCTCTTGTTTCGTTTTTTTTTTCTTGAGAAAAATAGTAGCCGCTCCAGGATGAATCCTAAATGCAACTAAATTAACCTAATTAATCTAGATTTACATTTACACTGTTTTTGCGACAATCCGCCATATACCAACTCATCATGAGTGTTTACGATATTCTGAAACTCAGCTCTCACCACTCTAATGTTTTTTTTACATTTTCATAGATTATTGCTTTGTCTAACAAATGAAAAGAATCATACATTTTTTAACTTAAAAATTGATATCACCGCAATGGGGTGACTCAACGTCTCCTCGTTCGAGTAACCTGAATTTCAGAGCAGCTCAACAAATACTTTCGTCAATTATAATGATGCATTGGATATAGCGCGTTACTTTTGGTGTTTCGGGCCAATGAAACTCAAATGATGGAGTCTGCAAATGATTTTGCAATGAAAAATCTATTAGCAAATTTAGTGATTTTATATTCATACAAAAATTTGTTTCCAGTATAAACAAAAAGAATATATAAAGTGCTAATGTCACCAGAGCAATTTTCGACATCACAAAATAATTGCGAACAGAAAATAAATAATGGAGTGAATCCGTTCCTCCTGTATTATTAAAATATCATTTGAAGACCCAAAAGCAGAGTTGTGATTAAACTTTTTTTCTTTTTTTTGACTGGTTTGATTCACTGTACCGGTGACTAAGCTACGCTGGTATACACCGTACGATATACAAACGTACCGGCCGTTTTTCGATTAATTATTCTCTTTCTCGTAGAACTGCCTACCTAAAAACTGCCAAGAAAGTGGCTGCATCTAATATCATATTACATTTAATATTTACAGGATCATGAAACGATCGCTTTAACTTTCTTAACTATTTACAGATATTCTCTGGGGATTCTTTTTACCTCCTCTTACCTCTTACTCTTTTTCTATTTTCATTTTCTTTTCATATCAATTTTATGTCAACGTTTCTCGTGCCGCGGATACCGAGTTTTCTTAAAAATTTCGCGAAGTAAAAGTGTAGCCGGCGTATTTGCATATCGCTCGGTGTTTTATAAAGCATGGATTTACATATAATGGCCACCTCGCTAGAGAGTAAAAGTATCATGTTGTTAAAGAATTTCTTTTACGCGTTTATAAATATATATAAACCGCAATGTAGGTAAATTCATTGAAATCCTGTTGAGAAAAGAGAGAAATTTACAAAAAAAAAGTTTACGGATAACGTCTAATTTATTTACGAATTAAGACTTGAGTGTTATTTTGAAATATTACTTTCTAGTCACAGACAAGACTGCGTTCAAGCAGAGTTATGAGACGATACACGTTCGTTCTAAGCTTCTTTTTTGACGGACTACTACAAAATATATTCTTAACTTATTTCTCAAAGATGTATAATGAAACGTAATTCATTTCTCAGAACGAACTAATCGTGTTGCGATAAAAGAAAAGGTTACTGTGAAAAGTTCAATCGCAATAAAATGCAATCAAAAATATTCTGCTCATCCATTGCACGTAGATATAACTGCGGTTTAATGAATTATTGTAGTACTTAACGTAAAGTCGAGACATTCCTGTATGCAAAGAAAATAATGATGAAACCCCATGAATCGTACAAGAAAAATGTAATTAGCAAAATGTGCCCCCATTGCATTCGCACTCACGCGCCTTACCTGTAAATCCATGTTTAATCTACGCACTGTGGGAACTTATCGAAAGATATACGCTATTTTCTAGCTTTGTTATAATAATTTTTTCAGTCCTAGTTTCAACCTTTCCTGAGCTGGATTCACTTTGATTTTCAGTTGTTGGATTAGATCGTATATTTTTAGAGATGGCCCGACTTTGAAGCCGGTTAGGTCTATGATTTGGTCCTTAGTCAGTGTCAGCAGAGTCTTCCCATCTATTTTGCGTTTGCTAAAATTGTCACAGTAGGTCGCACAGTCATTCACACGTAGAAATTGCGCTACGTCAAAGACATTCCATTCGGCTGGTACTAGTTCGCCGGAGTCTGAACTCTTTTGTACACCGTCGGCTAACCTCGGGATATACTTTCCACTAGCAACAGTCACCTGAAAATTATTATATTATCAAGATCCAGTTCATCAAGCATTAAAAAAATGAAATATATTCTGAAATAGCTCGAGATACTCACGTTAATGTATGAAGTGGCGGTTCTCTCCTTAGGAAGGGGAGGCCTTTGAACTTCACTTTGGGCTTCACTCTGTGCTTGACCCTGGCCAGTTGTCGGACTAGGTAGAGTTTGATCAGGTCCGGCAGGTTCTTCTGCAGGTTCCGGTTCCCGACCACCTTGTTCCGGCAGACTTTCCAGATCTCGTTCTCTTTCTATCTTGGTACCCTGAGCAGGTTCCAGCTCACGTTCTCGATCGCGAGCTGCACTGACACGTTCGCTGTGTCGAGGTAGAATGTTTTTGACGCAAGATACCTTGCCTCCTTTCTTCGGTTTCCGCTTAGCTTTACGTTTAAGGCCTCTTGGTGATTTTACTGTATACAAAAAGAAGTAACTTAGTACTTAACATACTGGATCACTTAGTCGGGCAACTGTTCATTTATTAAATGACTGTGTATGAGGACTATACTCTAAGAAATATTACATTTATTGAAACTAGACTCACCGGTAGGACTAGTGTTTTTACTGAGTACACGGGGCCCCTCTAGCTTGTGATCGACAAGATCGCACCATCCAACGGGATAGATATCAGGACTTTGGCAATCTAACCACTGATCATATTCGTCTTCCCAACCATCAAAGTGCACCTTGAGTAACCTGCCGATCACCCTGGTAATCGTGGCTACACAGACTAATCTTGGATCCATCAAATCAGCAGCTTCGAGTCTCATTCCTTCAATAAATCCATGTTGTGGGATCTCCTGTAATCGTAAGGTAACACCTTGCTTACATTTCGCTAAAACAGTCATACACTCTCGTGAAAGAAATACCTTAATCGTTTACTTACCCGATTAAAAAGTTGTACCGGAGCTGGTATTGTGTTTGTCTCTGCTAAATAAGCGTCCCAAGTGAATGTCGTTGGATCATATCCTTTTGGCGGTGTAAGAGGTAAGCCGTGTTGGGAGCAGAATCCAATGGGAAAGATACAAGGCGAACAGGAATGATAACAGAACCAATCAGCTCCATTGGCATCCTCATCATAGCTATCGATGCGAATCATAATGTAGTCCTCCTTAAGAACTTGCATAACCGTAGCAGCACAAATAGCTGATAAGTTCAGTGGATCAATAGCTTCTATCTTCATTCCTTCCCTGAAGGTATAACCTTGATGAGAATGATGATTTTTCATCATAAAAAAGAGTCCATCAACGGCATCATCCTCGCAGAGCTTCGCATGGGAGACACGGTCCAAATATTCTGGGTAAGCATCCAGAGCTTGACCAACTCGTTTTGCCCATCCAACAGGATGTATCAATGGGGAATCCTCATGACACCAGAAGCCATTATCTTCAGGCGGAGAGTCATAGTACCTCACATGCAAACGCTTCCCGACAATCTTCTGTATCGTCGCCACCTTCACCTGTGAGATTCTGTTTTTGTCCACTACCTCCAGGTGGAGGCCACACCGAAAGCGAGATTTCATACTGTCGTTAACCTTATTATAGAAATTCGTGGGCAGTGTTCTCGCTCCAGTCAAGCGTCTCATTAGAAAGTCCTTCCAATCTTTGTACTTGTTGGCAATCGCTATAAACAAAAAAAGAAGATAAATGATATTTATACTACACATACCGCAATTAAGAGCTAGTAGCAACTAGTATATACTTACTGTTAGGCGGTATAAGAGGTTTCCCAATCGTAGCACACCAACCCACAGGGTGAATATCATTGGAACAGAGTGAAACCCAAAAATCCTTATCCGCGTTATGTCCAAAACCCTCGTACCTCAATAATGCCCTATATCCAGAAATGCGAAGTACGGTCGCGACCCAAAATGAATCAGGAAAAGCCTCACAAACTTCATCGCAATCCGTATTCTCGACTTCCACTTTCATACCCACAGTTATGTTATCCCAGATCTCAGATATTGGCACCTGTATATACAAAGTAATGAACTTTTAGTACCCACAGAGCGGTATACGTATAATATGCACGTAGGGTTTCCAGAGTATCCTACGAGGATCGCTTTTCATATTTTCTACAAAAAGTACTTACGTGTTTAAAGCACGATACTGGTGCCGCGCAGAAACCAGGTTCTGTTAGCTGCGGAGTCCAATCATAAGATCCTGCCATTTCTGCAGTACGCTTTCTTCTCACAGGTAAATCTTCAGGCATTACTGGCTCTGCTATAATTTTCTCCTTTTCCTTTTCTTTCTCTACATCCTTTAATTCTGCAACCTCTTCCTTTAATGCCACCTGTAATATACCATTTCGTTTCTATATGTCGCAAATATTCAATAGATAATGGTCAGTTTACTTCGTTCTTTGCTGGCTTTACGTCCACTGGTGACGTAGGGTTTCCTATTGGTGTCTGCTCCGATGGATGAGATGGACTGTAAGTCGAATCTGCTGTCGGAGCGGTATGTTCCGAAGAACGTGCGCAGGCTCTGCTACAGAATCGTCGTTCCTTCGTGTAGAACGCGTGTTTTACGCCAATCGCACCACATTTCTCGCAAACAGCTATTTGAACGAGAAAATGTAGGATCATTTATGCGAGATGATACCCATGAAAATCCTTACACAAAGGATACACGATGTAACTCAACCGTATATGATTTGATCGTGAAGTTATTCCAGTGAATCTACGATTTGCTATAGTATTGATGCATGATAACTTTTATGCAATGGAAATAAAATATGATGGAAGATAAATTTGTAGCAAGATATATATAGGTGTACCAAAAGACATCGGAAACTGGGAATAAGCATTGACGTCCTAGTAACCACAAATGGATGGGATATATGTAACTGAATAACTTCCATGAGAAGTAATTTAAAGAAACTAAATTTAGTAAGTTAATAATACAAGATAATATTTATCAGATTGAATATTGATAACATGTGGTACTCACCGATACCGTCCTTGCGAATAGGGATAAAGTTGAGGTCAGTATGCGGCTGATAAGCGATAGGCGTTTTTAAGACAAGGCCAGGATGCTTGATGGGTTTAATCTTTCGATTACGATTGTCCTGAGTGGTTTGCGTCGCTGCATTGCTTACGACTTGTTCACGTTCTTCATCCGCCATATAATCTTCTAGTGTCAAATATTCGCTCATTTCTTGTCCTTCAGACTGTGGATCGTATTCCTGTGAATGGTAACAGATTAATATTGAGTTTCAATGGGAATTTGAAAAGTGTTGCTCATCAGAGAACAATATTATGTATTTTACTTATATAGTCAACTTACATTTTGCATATCTTGAGTATCTACTGCTTCCATAGCTTCATCAGGTTCAGAACATTCTGCAGTAAACTGTGGTGGAAGATAGCGCACCATAGTTGTAGGTGCGATATGATGATTTCGAAGATCCTCAAATGAATGAGAGCCATGAGAAAAAAAAGGACTCTCTGCTTGGCGAGGATCCAGCATGAGCTCATGTGCTGGTTCTCCATGCATCATCATGTCTCCCATCCATACCATCCCCAGCTCAGGTATTCCAGGGATGGATGTATACACTGTATTCAGAGAAATATCCATTCCTAAGCCACATAACGAGTGTAAAGTTATTTTTAGTAAGGTGCACACATGCAATTGTGATATTTTATTGTTTGTAAACTACGCTGATGTACCATTTCCATTTAGGTTCCATTATATTGACAGTGTCTCATAATAAGTAACTAATCCTCGCACCTTGAATAAATTATAAAATTAATTTAATACTCTAATGCGAAGTACTTTATTAATCATAGTTTAGAATGTAATACACATTATCGTCAGTATATAAAGTAGAACATGTAATCAAGATAATAAACGTGTCTCCTTCAAGAGGATGCACAGATCCTACGTACAGTGCTTAAAGCTTCAGTGTCAAATGTAGGCCCTCTTAATTTGATCCAAGGTATGCAGATATATATGAGTACCAAGTGTAAGAAGTATCTCTCATAACAATGCTAAAAGCATGTAAAACAGACTTAAGAAAAAATCGAAGACACACGGGCGATGAACGAAGGCGAAAGGATGTCTCTGAAAGCGACGCCAGGCGCTCTAAAAGATGGGTTTATTTAACCTTTTTTTTTCCTTGTAAGTTCACAGTCGTCGCAGATTTTTTTCGGAGTAGCGAGCCGGTGTCTCGGTGCGAGGGATAATCCGTGCAATAAAGTCATAAAGCAAATGGGCATTTAAACGGTGAGGTACGCCAAGCGATGAAGGAAGGAAAACAGATACGAACCATTGGGAGCCTGCATGTCCATGACAAAGGGTTCCCCGTGTTTTCTCAGCGCTTATCACCCAGTATTACCGTAGTCGGCGTTTCTCGCGTAGTGGATACTCCATCCCGATCGACATGAAGAACATTATCATGAAGGCTCTCGTCTCCGGCTGGGATATTACACGAAAAGCATCGTTTTCCGCGACATCACCGAACAATAGGGCAAAACATTCGGCGGTAGGCCTATTCGCTTCGCCCCCCTCTTCGACAGCCTTCTCAGACAGGGCCGGCCCTATTCTGCGATAAGGCCCCGATCCTTTTAGAGACGTTACTGAAATTTCTTTGTAACTTAAAAAATATATATTGGGTATACGAGAGGTAGCAATCGGTACATAATTAATCAGGTGTTTACATAATGATTTCTAATTAATTTCTACGGAAAAATGTTTCTTGGACGGTTATTTCATATTCCCAAAATTTTACACAGTTCTGTACTACGGTAGTCAAACGTGTATGTACACACACGAGGCCTCTATACACTAATAATATACCTACATATAAATTATTAATCATTTGATATCAGGTAATTTTAGCAACTTGTTAAATCGTACTTGATAAGCTTTATCCAATATCCGTACGAGCGGGCTACACGTGGCTATTGCATTAACAAAATCGCTTAGTATTTCGACTAACAGGTATTTCAATCAATTTTCCAATTCTACTAGTAATTAATAATAAAAGTCTGTTAATGATTCGAGGTTGTCAGTTGTCCGTGTGAGAAATGTGGCATTGAACTTAATAATCGCGTTTACAAATCAACGTGAACCATTGAATATTTATGTTGTTCAAAGTCATAGGTATTTAAACTAACGGTATACGTCGTAATTTTTACTATTACAGTTTAATAAAAAGAACCTTAACCTGCAATAACGAAATATTGAATTTTGAATCTTTATTTATTACATAATATTTATAGTTTATTAACATTCGCGCAATTAGTCAAAAGACCGTCTTTAATGCCATCTGACATTCGAATTTTTAGACGTTACATCTTTAACGTGATTGAAATACTAATTTGATTTTAGATCTTTCCGGTAAAATTTCATTTGAATCAGACTTTCTACTGTATCTTCATATTAGTTAATTCTGCTTAATAAATTATCTGAGTAATGACTTAAATTTATCACACACAATTATGCAAAAGAGTCATTTATAATCTAAGTGCAGAAGGCCATTAAAATAAGTCCGAATGTCTATCGCAGGCAAGAACATAGAAAGTATAATTCCTTTGGAAAAAATTTCAACAATTACGAGTAAGCTGTCAATTTAGCTCGTGACTATTTATAAATTGTATTTTCTAAAGATACCTATATTTCTTTCAGAATCCGCAACTTCACCTCTACAGAGTATAAATAATATACAGTGCCTTTAATTTTCATCAAGTTTAAAAAATGTCACATAAGAAGCAAAACACAGAAATCAAAATACCAGTACCTTGGGGTCACATAGCAGCAAAAACGTGGGGTTCTCCAGCTGGAAAACGAGTATTGCTGAGTCATGGCACATTGGACAATGCAGGCTCATTTGATCGACTAATATCTCTGTTACCTGAACACTACTATGTCTGCATCGATTTACCAGGTCATGGATTATCTTCACATTTCTACCCTGGTGTACCTTTGGACTTCTTCAATTATATTCTAGCAATCAAGATGGTCCTCGATTTGCTACAATGGGATCAATGCTCCTTCATAGGACATAGTCTAGGAGGACACCTAGGAATATTTTTTCATGTACTTTATCCACATAGATTTGATAAAATAATTATCCTGGATTCGGTAAGGCCGTTACAAATTCCAAAGAATTGTCTTTTCGACCGCATACGTCTGATGCATAAAGTCGCTTCTGAAACTGTTGAAAATAATTCACAACCACATATTTATAATCGAGAGGAGATAATGCATGGTTTGAAATATATGAGACTATCTTCCTTGCTTACCGAAGCAGCTGAGGCATTGTTTGAACGAGCTGTCACTCAGGTCGGAGAAGATATGTTTACGTACAATCGTGATGCGCGGATGAAAATCTTTATTTTTCCATTATTTAATCTTGACCAAGTAGTACAATTTTTTGAAAATGTTATTGTTCCAACTTTAGTCGTTATTGCAACATCTTCAATAGACAAACATGGTGAATCTCTTATAATGCAATTCAAAAATAATAAGAGCTACACACTTGCAATTATAGAGGGAAATCATGATGTGCACAATAATTATCCAGAAAGGGTGGCTCCTCATATAGCTAAATTTCTCTCTGGATTAAAAAGTAATCTTTGAAATGCATATTGCACAATCCTATTTGTAATGATAAGAATGTAGTGCAGGTTTGATTCTTAAGTATGTCTTATGAGGCCATTAGTGGAAGAGGATAAGGAAACAATATTAGGGATTAAAGAAAAGAATGGATTTCTCCTTCAATTTTAGATAACATACAATTATAAACTTTATTAATATCTGTGATACCAGAACTCAAAAATGTGTACTTAATATTTAGTCACATAGTAAAATTATTTTTAAAATGCTATGAGTATCGGTTGGTAATATGGTGAGAGTTATATGTAAGTTCCTTTCTACTTGAATATTTGTTACCTGAAGAATAATGTCAGTTTTACCCAGTTATATAGACTTATTTTTGTCTTCGTTCTTTTCTTTTACATATGATATTTCCATTCATCCTGTAAAAGCATCATTGTGCAATTTAAGAATAAATTGAATATTCTTGTATCATGCATGCTTCGAAATTGGATAAATTTAAGACTAATAGTTCAAAGGTAAATGTGTGTTCACTTTTATATTTACATTTGTAATTTTTATTACAATTACAAAAATCAGTTTTGATTCATTTATATCACTACACTACTTCATCCATTTGTCATAGATAACAGTATGTGTTCAAGTTTAATTGAAAGACTATCAATCTGAAAGTATTTACTTATGTTAGCTACATATAAGATTAATATGTTTCCGAAATCTAATACTATTTATGAATATTTTGTACATTCTAAGTTTTGGGCAGCATGGCTCGTTATAAGCAACAAGACAATTCACGAAAGATATATACTTTGTTGCTTCTAATTACGTTCTGCCATAGGGTGCGTTCCGATATTCGCTTAAAGCGTTGCGGGTATGGTTGTGTTTCCTTCTATTGCATGTAATTAAACAGGGACACAACGATACTCGCAGAGCTTTAAGCGAATATCGGAACGCACCCTTTGCGTATCGCGTAACTTGCGCAGTCAATCGCGAACTTGCAATTCCGTTCTATTATCTACCGGAAAACTAACGACTATCCGTGATTGGATGGCGCAAGTTACGCGTACGCAAAGTACGCTCCATGTGACGGCAGCTTGAGCCCGTAGAGAGTCAGTCATTTCCAGTCATTTCGTAGTGTACACGTGCGAATGATGCGTGCAGGCTTTTGGTTCAATTAGTTACATTATACATTTATTGCGCTAACTATAGGAACTTGAGTGTAAAAAATTTATTACGTGAACAGGTAACTATTATTTTTGAATAATAATACGATTTCTTCAATTTTGGAGTTGTAACACCCCGTGTTGTAAATAGAGGTTATGTTGATTTTAATTTTCTTATACCCGTTTTCTTCGACACGGTTCAAGCTTTAAACTTGGTTTATCTTCAAAATGCAATTATCTGACTGGCTAATCACATGGTTAAACTGAGTTTAAAGTTTGAACCGCGTCGAAGAAAACGGGCGTTAAAGGCTGAAATAATTTTTTATTATATTGAATAATTGTAGCGCTCATAATATTTTATCAGGATATTTTTTTACATATTTTTAATATAATTCCTATATGCGTAAATGTTGTAAAATTTTATATTTTTTTGCTTTCCAGAGGTTTGTGGAAAATGAAGCAGAAAAATAAGGATAATGACAATAACGAGGCAAAAGCAAAAAAATTTAAGAAATCTGTCAGTTTTTCTGCCGCTGTCGATGTTGATGAAGTGCAGCAAAAGATACCAAAAAAAGCAAAGTTGAAAAAATCTAATGCAGAGGATAACAACCATGGTAAAAGGGGTAAATTTGAAAAACCAGTCGCTGGAAAAAAAACAGAGAAACCAAGTAAATTAAATAAGTCTGAAAAATCTGCCAAACTTACAGTAGTAAAGGGCAAAGGTGGGGCACAATTACCAAGTAAAACTGGTACCACTGAGAAGCCAGATTGGTTAAAATTTAAAAAAGAGAAAAAGGAACTTAAAGAAAAACGGAAAGCTAAACGGCTGAGTAAAGTCTATGATGTAACTGTACAAGTAAAGAAAATTGGAGAGAAATTACGGAGATCAGATTGTTCTGCAGAAGAACATTTAAAATTGTCAATGGAATTACATGATTTACTGAAAGGACAGTATAGCAAAATGATTTTTACCCATGACATCTCCAGGCTCGTACAATGGATTTTTAAATATGGTAAACCAGATACTAAAGAGTCTATCATATTAGAATTAAAACCATACATCGTATTGATGTTACAATCAAAGTATGCAAAAAATTGTATTAAAATTGCCCTGAAACATGGTACTGATCAAATTAGATCGCACATATTGTCGGCATGTTATGGTAATGTTATGAAATTAGTGAATCACAGTATATCTGCTCCCATATTGGAATATGCATACTCTACTTGGGCGACAGAATTACAAAAGTTACACTTTAAGCAAGAATTCTATGGTGACATGTACAAGCAAGCTAAAGACGATCAAGTAAAAAGTCTCACTGACGTATTCAAAACAGCAGCAGACATGAAGTCGGCTACATTGACTGCCGTCAAAAGCAATTTAATTAAAATCCTGAATAAAAAGTTAATAAACTCTACCTTGGTACATATTGTGTTATGGGAATTTTTATCCAACTGCAGCAAAGAGGATAGGAATGAATTAATCGTTATGTTAAGAAGTTTAGTTCTTGAATTATCTGAATCCAAGGAAGGAACTAAAGCAGCTATAATGTGTATTTGGCATAGTACGAACAAGGACCGCAAGATAGCAATGAAATCATTAAAGGAACACATAAAAGACGTTGCAAATTCGGAGCACGGGCATTTAATATTGTTGACACTGTTCGATTGCGTGGATGACACTGTTCTTATGAAAAAAATGTTGTTAACGGAAATTCAAAGTAATTTAATGGAAATTGCGTTGAACGAGTATGGCAAGAGAGTTATATTGTATCTTGTAGCCAGAAGAGATTCTCATTACTTTCATCCTGCAGTTATTGAATACTTAAAACAAGGAGATGACAATGCAACAAGTAAGAAACCTGCAGAAATTCGTGAAAATGAATTGTTAGTAGCCGTTATTGATAAGTTCCTGGAAAGTGTTGTTACTGAAACTTCAGTGTGGTTGTCAAATGGCTCAATATCAATGGTTGCCCTAGCGATTCTAAAAAGAGGTTCTGGGCAGAATCTCAAAACTGCACTCGAAGCAGTAGCTAAGTTCGTTGCAAACTTGGACTCAAAAATCGTAGAGAATGAAGTAGAATACAAAGCAATTGAACATTCCGGGCTTCACATGATGTTAAAAAAACTTATTCAAAATGATAAGAACAACATTGAAAAAGGTGAACCAACTTTTGGGGAAGCATTGATTGAACTTCTGGATACAAATATAATTAAACAATGGATTGAATTTAATCGAGCTTGTTTTCTTCTGATAACATTAATTGAAACTGAAACAAAGACAGTTGTTGCTTCTTTAGTTAATAAGTTAAAACCAATAACTCAAATCTTGAAGTCGAAAAAGAGTTCTGGTGCATCAATTTTGATAAAGAAAATCAAATAGTGTTATGATACTTAAATGTTTCTGAACGCATGTATTACATACATTAGGTGTTAAGTTTAATGTATTTATGAGACCATGTATCATATTTGTATGCAATAACAAAGAAATAGATAACTGAAACTGTTAATAACCTGCTTCTTCTCTCTCTTACGTGGGATTACGTGGATGGAATATTAAAAAGGAGCAGTCCAAAGTTTTTGGAACATTATCGAATAACTTAAGAAATTAATTTTCAACGTGCTACGAAATATGAAATCAAATGGATATTCGAAATACTGTACTTAGCTTTAACTCGGGTTTATTCCATTTCTGCTGTAATATAAATAAGTAGGCTAAGTTACAATCTTACTGTACGGGTAACAATGATGATTCAGTCACATATGAAAAGTGAGTGTATCAGCTTTACATGACATAGATGCTAATATAAACATATTGTAAAATATACGCTAACTAAAAGATAAATGATTCAATCGTGTAAATCTTATAAAATCAAAAACAAAGGACATATTGGCACAAAAGAAATCGTTAGAAAATTATTAAAGTAAAAGATACTCGAGTTATGATCAAATTTTGTATTTTGATTACAGTAATAGTATGGCTATACGCATATTGTAATACCAGACACCATGTAGTGATGTGTAATATCAATTTAAAAGTTCAATTCCTATTTCGAGTTGCCGTGCCATTGCATAATCTAACGGTCCTCTCCTCACCCGGCAAAAGTAAATATTGTTAAGGTTACCAGAAATATATTAAGTTCTCTCGTTCACTTATCCTATGTAAGCAGCATATGCTGTGTATTGTAACTTGGATGCACCTGCGTTTAAAAATGATTAAGTTGAATTAGATGCATCACCGTATTTCAGAAGAATATGACGACCGAACCATTCAACTAATTCCCATTAAAATTTTCCGATAACCTTATCCAATAATAATCATTCTAATGCTTAAACTTTGAGCATATCTTTAATGTCGACAACCCTAGAACGAATTTCCGGTTGATTATCCTTCGATAATTCAGGCAAAAGCTCCTTAAAAAGAGAAGTTACATTCTCAAGCTGTTTTGTATTTTTGGTATCGCGTAATTTTCTGGAGAGGGAGAAAACAATATTCAATGCTTCCTTCCTTATCCTCGTGTACTTGGATATACCTAAGTGAAGAAAAAGTATATGTACAAACAATCTTCAGTAACTTTTCTTCGATAGATCAATATTAGTGGCCATTAATTTACCTATAGAATGTCTTAATATCTTATCCAACGTGTCACAAATGGAAGCCAATTTTTCCTTGTCCTTAGCGGAAGTTTCCGCAACATCAGTTTTGAATAATACTAGCTTATCCACAAAAAGACTCAATGTCATCAAAATGGCGACTTGAATCGGCCGCGTATTGTTGGGTAACATTTCGTAACAATGCGTGACAAATTGTATGCAATATTTGTCTGAAAGATTAAGTATCGTATTGATCAGCCATTCAGAATATATTATAATTTTGTAACTGCAGTCACGCTTCTACAACGAAATTAATATAGAATTCTGTTACCTTGTGTTTCCATATTAGAAGGCCAAGCCTTTCCAAGGGCTTCGTAGACTGTTTCTTGCAATTTAATTTTATCCTCTCTCTTTTTGGAATTCTCTGTTGCTGAATTTTCTTCATCATTCTCGTCCTTATTTGCAAGCTATATTTTAGAAAGAGCCATTCAATGTACGATATTGGTTCATCATAATTAAATGCATCAATGATATTCAAATTACTCACTTTTAATAAGATCTCTTGGGCTATATCATAAATTTGCGTGAACTTATCTATATCCAGCTCATGTAAAACGTCAGACAGCGCCTTTAACGCGTGGCGGCGATATTCTATAGCTTCCTTTTTACTCTCTTTATATAAAGCTTCCACGATAGTCTCGGTTAACTTCGGATCCTTGCTCAGAGCCTCTCTGTCAAGTTAGAGAAACTCATAAATCATAGTAGACAATAAATATTAGATCAGTCGGACATTAATACGTACTTGCTATTGCATGCTAAGGTTGCGAGTGCATTCAGAAGGCGCTCCTTGCCATTCCAAGTTCTGCCTTGCAGACCATTTGTAAGAATCTTTAATAAAGAATTTCTAGCACCTTCGTCTATATCAGCTCCCAATTTTGTAGCAACAGTAGAAACAGCATTTGCAGCCTGAGCTTTTGTTGTCCAAGATGCAGACTCTAAGCCGGTATTTAAGATATTTGTTATTACACTTAAATTTTGTCTGATTCCTGTTTCCGTTCCTGGTGCAATCTCGCCCCACAGGTTGGTCCACAATTCTACTGTATTTTCAGTCCCTGAAATATAATATTCACAAATTCATACTTTGTCTGATTAAAAGAATAAATTTCGTAACTATAAGAATATATTATAAACCTGGAGTCTTCTCGGCGTGCATTGCATAAAACGTGAGAGGCATGACAATATCCGAATAATTCTTTAGAATCTCTTGATTATGATTGTTAATGGATTGCAACGTTTGCCCAATAGCTAATCGAATTGAATCGTCTGCAAAATAATCATAAATGGCCAAACGTTATTCTGTTAACTTTGCATGAATTAAATATTTGATTCTACCAGGCTACCTTCTCGTTCCATGTACCAAGTGTTCAGCATATTAAACAATTTTTCCAGACTAGATTCTTTAGCAGATCCAACAATGTGTCCAATAGTGACTGCATTGTTTTTCCTTATAGCAGCATTTCGATCAGTCAAGCCATTTACTAAAGCTGCTAATATTTTACCTGTAACAGTCGAGCACAGTTAAAATAGATCTTATTTATAAAATTTATATTTTCATACTGACCAGTGTAAGGTTGTAGCTCTAATTTCAAGTGACTACTAAGGAGAACTAAGAAATGCGAACAGGCCACTTTTGTTCCAAGTCCTATGCTGGACTTAATCAACTCTATCACTTTTGGCATTAAATCCTTTAGTGTAGTACCATCAATGTACTGAATACACTGTAATTAAAAAAAACCAAGTGATTAATAAGTTTTCATTGTACATAATATTATTATTGCATAAACCAGTGCTTCAGAGTTCATTAGATAATTTACTTTTGTCATTGTTTCTGTAGTGTAATGACTTTTAACTGCACTAGTCCTCTCAGTGTCAATGACTTCCTGCACATCTGACATAGCACCAAAGGCCGCACTCCAGTACATCAATTTAGGGTTCTCCAATTCACCGGTAGCAGTTAGCAAAGCAGGTATTAAATTGACCAATGAAGGTTTAAGTAAACTACCAGCTGTTGTCACAAGCTGAGAAACCGTTTGCAGGGAGACTGCTCTAATCGTATTGACAGTATGAATAATACCAATATCCAATAGCACTGGTAGTATAGCTTGGAGAACATGTTCTCCAGATTTACCATAAGACGCATCGCACTGCCGAATGCAGACCTATTTGCAATAACACACAAATTAAATACTTCAAACTCTAAATTCGTAATGCTCGAGGTGAAACTATTTAAAGGGGCGTACCTTGCTAAGTACTTTGGTAGTGTTAGTTGCGGCTGTTCTAGTTCCTTCATGAACGTCATCCATAACTCGAAACAATTGTTTCCACAATTCTGGAGCACACTCGGCTAACTCTATTGGAGCATTTGATCTTAGAAGTTCGGCAAGTGCAAGGCAACAACTGATACGAACGCGCCATTGATTATTTGTCAGATTGACAGTAATATCATTCAATATTTCTTTATGATATTGCTCCAGCTGTTAATTAAAAATTGAATTAACTATTACGTAATTGCCTTGGGCGAAATTCTTCAACTTACAACTTTATGTGTGGAAGGAACGATCGCATGCCAAATACTGGCCATACTCTGTTGAATTTTTGGAGTTGGATCGAACTGATACCTATATAATCTTGGTACAATACTTGGTAAATATTTATTTAATTCATCGCTAGCAAGATTAGCAATCGCCGAGAAACCAAACGCTGCGCCTTTTTTAGACGTCCATACTGCATTGTGATTAGCCAAATGCATAAAACGGTAAACGAGTTCTGGTTGATTTAAGTCTGAGGCGAGTGAACAGATTTCTCGATATGTCGATAGATTCCCTCTGATAACAGATTCATTTGTTATTTCTTTGCTAGAATTTATATAAGCATGCATAGAGATGTCGATACTCTTACCCCGTTGGACTTTTTCCTAGTTGTCCTTCTTCAAATAATTTAGTATCACTAGTAACTTGGGCTACTGTCTTACGACCTTGCATCAGTTGCTCTAATAAGCCTGATACTAATGCTTTACGTTCGTCTTCTTTGCTACTGTCATATACCAAACCAAGACCTTTCGATGCTACATCTTGCACAATGTCTATAATTTGAATCATATGAATATTTGTTAAACTTATTGATACTAAAATATAATACAAATAAAATAATTAGGAGAGAAATATTTCATACCGTTATTCTCCGAAAGAAAATCCATAAATGTACTTTGAATCTCAGGCAACCTATCGATGAGATGTTTTCGTTTTGCATTATGTTTAAGTAATGCCAGTAACCAAATGCATACCGCCTAAAAACATAGATTATATTTTATTACCTAACGATACATTGTTAAAAGATTTGGTTGAAACCTTGTTTACCTGCCGCGAATTTGGATGCGGAATGCGCGCAGTTTTCAATAATTTATCTAAAATAAATGCCAAGAGCTGGTCACTTTCATTGGTGTATGGAACTTGATGTTCACTAGGTAGAACTTTCCAGGCATCTCTAACTTCAGGAGATGATTGACCCTGCACGCAACAGACTAGAGATTCTCCCACAGTGAGATGAACTTCTACGTCTTTGCTCTGTTGCAGAATATTGAAGAAAAGAAAGTAGTGGGTTACTACAAGCTTTAAAATTCAACGTTCAAAATAATAATGAAGACTCTTGCCTCTTCTGCCATTCCTATAAATTTCTCCGCAATATATTTTGTGTGTGGAAAGTCTTCGCCAACGCATAGAAATCCCAGGGAGAGAGCAGCTTTCTCTTTGACCTAAATTATATAAATATGCATTGCTGATTCTGCTAAAAAATTTACTACAACGAACCTTAGTATTCATTTTGCTATTGGTGAGAATATTGAACAATGCCTCTACAAGAGCCTTTTTATTTGGTTCCTGTTTATCTTCGGTTGGAAGTGGCAAGGCAAAGACTTTGCTTATTGTACCAATTCCCTGGCTGGCGGCGTTAACCAGCAAATTAGTGTTATCAGTGAGAAATGCGTCTAAAAAATGATTAGTTCATTACAGTAGTATATTATTCTTAAAGAATGGATTAATCATACAAATTGACGTACATATTGTTTTTACGGTATCAATATAACTTTCCCACTTCAATAGCTCATCCTTATTATCATTCCTTCTCGCTATCAATTTCCTCTCCATCATATAAGACAAGGCTACTAATGAACCATGCTGCGTCTCAAGAGATTTATTTTTCGTACTGTGTATAATCTCTGATACTTGCTTCTCGAAATCGGTATTCGGTATATAAGCTATAGAAATAGCGTAAATTTTTGCTGCTAATTCTCTAATATCTTCTTTAGTCGATGAGAGTAATGATCGCAGCCATGATAATTCCTTCTCATTACGTTTTGACGTATACTGTGGAATCGTTCCCACGACTTCCAATAACGCGTTCAAAGATACTTGACCTACGCAAAGCATGTTGTTCTTGGATTCATCTATTTGTACATTAACGAGAACTTCGATTACTGAATTACGTTACCCGCAGATGCATGACTAAGAAGCATTATCATATCGAGATAATAATTCAGAGGCTCCGGCTGTTCCTTATACAAGTTCTCCAAGTATCGTCCAATGATAGGAGTATATTCAGACGGATGTTGCAAGGGTTCACTTTGAAATGGCACTTTGGCACTTTTTGCAAGACACAAACGAAGATACGTTATAATCTGGACAAATCAATAGTCATTAAATTTTTTTCAAGTGATATAATAAATATAATGAGGCAGTTATATATTATTTGAGATATCACATTACCTCTGTAAATGTAGCAATATTATAAGGGAGCGTTTTATTTCCTATATTAACTTTTCCAGTTCCAGAACTATTCATTCTAGCCTGCAACTTCGAATGGATGTAAGATACAAGCTTTGGAAAGTCAGGCAAAAATATCTCTTTAGCATCTTCTTTGTCTCGTTCATTTTTATGAGCCGTTCCGTATAAAGCCTTCACTGCTTCAGTGTTAACTTCATGTTTGTTATCGCCACATGCCAAAAGTAATAGATATCGTGAAGGCGCATCATCAGGTGGAAATACTGTTGCAGCATAATGAGCAGCAACAAATCTATAAATGAAATATCACCTTATAAATACGAAGACAATAACAAAATGCTTTTCAAATGGAGTCTACTTACCTAACGCAGTATTCAGAAGATTCTATGTGAACAGAAAGCAAAGCATTCATCATAGCTATATTGTTCTCATCTTCTCTATTAAGTACAAACGCTGAGGACATACTAATCAATGCATTTTTTACAGTTTGTTGCAAATCCCCATCAGTCTGGAATTACAGAAGTTATATACAAAGGATCATCAATAATAAGATCAGTACCCAGTACTCAAGTACAATACTTACTGATGCCAAAGTACCAAAGAAGTTTTGTAGCAAACTCAAATCTTTATTAATTAAAGTGGGAATTCTCTGACCGAGTTGCCCAATGACTGTATAAGCCATAGCTTTGTGAGCTGGCTCACGTTCTGAAATTAATTTTACCATTCCATTCAGAATGACGCCAGCTACACGAACCAAGGGAGCCAAACTGCATCTATAAAAATTATATAAAAATATATTGCATCTCTTACTATTTAATGATTATTTTGTTTGATACTTACTGCTGCACAATATTCGAGGTAAACTGCAAGGCCAACGACTTTAACTTTGGATTTGTGTTGTTACCATAGAGAGAATCAAATACAACCTGTGGATAAAAACGTGCGTAGTAACGAGAATCATAATTCTGAATATTTTTAATTTTTCGTCATCAGCGGTACCTGAATACATGGAGGAATGATAAAACCAGCTCTAGTTACGCGGCAAAGATAATGTAACAGCTTAAGACGAATTCGCGTACTAGCTGGTAATCTTTTCATCTCTGGCTTAACTTCCTTTTGCGTTGCCAGTGCATCAGTGCCCAAAAATAAAGTATAAAGTGGTGCAGCCAACTGCATTGACGACCAGTCCAACGTACTGAAATGAGTTTAATTATAAAAAAGTCTACTACTTATTACGGATTAACCGCTAGTTAAGTGATCTGATTTAATTTTTATTCATACCCCACAATTTTTTTCAATTCAAGATCGGCCATGTTGGCAACGCTGAATCTGGTGTCTGCAGCTGCAACAATCAGATGAATGAGGATATCGGAATCAGAGAAAAATCCACCACCAAGAAATTTGACTATGCCCAGTTTAGTCTGTTCAAGTTGCTCAGCAGTTGGTGGATTTTCACCAATCACCCTTTTGAATGCATAATCACTCAGTCCAGGTGGTACTGGAAACTGGGACCAATCAATTGGTTGTCCAGGTTGCTGATTTTCAGCTTGCCCCACAGAACTATCATTATATTAAAAGGTGAAAGGTAACAATTTACATAATATTTGAATATTATTATTCCTACTTTGAGTGCACTTACCCATATGGTAGGAGCAACACATCAAGCATAAAATTAATTAATTGTTTTGCTACATAAGGCTTATCCTGCAAGCCAAGTAAAGATGCTCTTTTATCACTGTCCATTGGAATATTTATATGACCCAATGCTGGCATTATTACTAACATCAAACTACAAATTTAAAGATGCAGTCATTATTCAATAGTCATTTTTACATAATGAATGCTGATAAAATACTTTACCTGTCTTGATGAGACAGTGGTTTTCCTTCGATAGCATTTAATACACTGGGAACTAATTCAGCTTGTTTGCTAATTTCCATTCGTGGATATCCCAATTTAATATATATTATTGTAAAATTCTAAATGCATATAAAAATTTAACAAATTTCATGAACACAGTACATAAATTTATAATATATATATATATTGTACGGATTCTGAACCATTGTAAAAAATAAGGCAGTGAGACTAAGAAATAGAATGGTTAACATACAATTACAAAGGAACTGGCAGCAGGATCTTGATATTGTAATAACAAAGCTTCCACAGGAAGCTGAACTTGCGGTCTGCTTTTCACTCTCCGATTGATATGAATGAGCAATTCCATTACTTTCTTTCTAACACCTTCCTGGGAGCTAGACAGCTTCAGCAACACAGGTGGTAGAAATTTACATACTGATGCTTGAAGCTGCTCATCTGTTTCTGCTGAACCCAAACGTAGAAATACCCGCTCCAAAAGAACTTAAAAAAATAAACGAATCAATAATTAATAATCATTCATGAATTTTAGGTAACAAGTTATCAGGTCATTATTAAAGTATCTACAGTTTCATAGTAGATGAGATGTTAACTGAAGAATCAGATCAATAAAAATAAACGTGGAACGTATGGGATTACTCTATTTCATTAAAATTATTTCCAAAGTGGGTCATCCAGTTTTTTTATATCAAAAATGAGACTGAATAACTTCAAAAGATCAAACAGTGTGTATACCAAAAATGGTGTTGCACATAATTGGCGAAAACTGTGAATAGAATCAAGAGAGCGTATATAATTTTTGACAGATCGGAGCACGTGGTGCATGAATGGCAAAGAACCACGGAGGAGAGCCATCCCGGTGAACAGGGGATGACAAATCTGAAATTCGGAAAATGAAAATTTGAACGCGGCCCTCGAAGAAAACGAAGGGCGTGAAGTTGCCTTTTTACATGGCGGCGTGACATTTGACTTTTCTTTTCGGCCTAAAAAGTACATATTGTTTTGAACTTCCCAATTGGCTAATGGCTGAACATGTAACTCGATACTTTATTTACAAGCTGATAACCACCGTTGTGGGATTACTCGCTTATACTCAGTATAAAAGGATTTTTTTTCGAGACTACTCACTCAGCTCGTCCGTCGCCGCTGCCATTTTGGAACTGTGTACACGAGAAAACGAATGACATCAAAAAATGAAGAGTATTATCGTAGACTCCTGCAGTTTTCCAAATTGCATACAAGATTCTATACTCTTAACGATAAAATTTCACTCTTCACATGGCCACGCGTGCTTCCGTATTTTTTCTAAGTTGCCTCAGCAAAATCCCATACGCTGTTGCGACTTTACAACAGAACTTGAGGGCGCTTAGTATCAGACGTAGGTTAGAAAAATTCAAGCGTAGCGAAAGTCAATGAAAACATAATTGCTCCAATAAGTAATAGGGATTTAATCGCTTTAGATATCCAAGCGATTGTAAACTACATATTTGTTCAACACATCAGTGACTATTAGATTACTGTGAATCATTTATAGCAGATATCAAGTTAATTCCTGTTAAAAATTATGGGCACAATGAATATGTATATATGGTATGACGAGCAACATTATATTTACAGAATAAATCAGCGAAAATACACGAATCGATTCATGATTTGCATCTATTCAAATATGTTAGAAAACTATAGACAAAGCATACTGCATTTCACTATAAAATTACGAAAACGTTAAAGAAGGCTATCAAAAGGTACAATTTTTGATCAAATACGAGATACCAAGAAATCGATGATCTAGGATAAACAAATTCGGGCATTGGATCAGGCACTGTTGGATTTTTTCGAAGTTCAGGACAGTGGGTCTGTAAATGAAATCAATAACTTCATTATATCTAAGTAAATAATTTATTAAGATTGTTTATTTAATATAACGTTATATATATATACACACACTCATAATAAAAATATTTCTTAATACTCACTTCAATAACAGCATTTATTACGCGAATTAAAAGTTCCTTCATTGTTTTAGCTGCTTTTATGCCACAGAGTAAGGCTGTTTTTGTATAGTAACAATCAGCTATAGACTTGTATTGACTGAAAAACAAATTAAAGTACCAAATAAAAATTATATTTTACTTTTTCCTTATATACTTCCTATAAATGCTTGCTTCTTTGTCTATAATTTTTATTAACAAATTATCCGTGCGTAAAAAAGTGCGAAACTTATTTACTGAATTACATAACGTATCTCTTAGTTTCGTACTCGCATAATTCTTTATCTTCCATATTCTCCGTCCAATCAGCTGGTCCGGTACAATCAATATACTCGTCATGCAAGTCTTGGTAGCAGGAAAGGTAATTCTTAAATTCTAATATTCATTATCTCCATTGTAGTATTAGAAAGTTATAGTAAAGAAGATATATCGTTTAAATAATTATTGAATCCCTGGCGTAATAAACATACCCTTTTGATACTCAGACGGATTACACAGCTTATTATTGAGTACACGAACTCCAGCTATAAGTTGCATATAAAGATGATCTTGTGGCAAAGGAATGCAGGTTTGCATAAAAGCATCTATTGAATCCAGATTTCCCGCTATCCTTCTGCGTACATGTAAACAAGGTATTAATAATTTTTCCTCATTATCCACTTATTATTATAACAAGTACAGTTTCTAGTCTCGTATTCCAATAATTATGCATGCTTGATATGAAAATTGGCTGTATTGCATATACAGTTTGTGAGTTACGATGCAATTTCAGATTCATTGTTAACTTAGACCATAATGCATAACCTTATATGTCGCCACAATGTACGTACAAACCTACAAAGGTGCTCGACATCCTTGTTTGATGCAATTCGTAAAATACTCTCAGGATTGATTACTTCTAATTCCGCCAAGTACGACAATATTTGATCTTCGTCGCATTTGTTGGATTTACGGCGCGGCGCTAGAAAGATAATTTTGTGTCACATAATACATATTTGGAACTAATGTATATATTTGTCCCATAAAGTATGTGATGTACTTAAGGGTGTGGTGGTATATGTATCAATGGCTCCATGCATAGGAAAACTGATACCATTTTCATCATCCTCATCTCGTAAAAATTGTTCAATATCTTGATCATTGTCATACGCGTCATCGTATGATTCTACATATCCATCTTGAACAGCTATGGTCCTGAGCGTGATTATGGTTAAAAACAACAGGCTTATAAAATTTCCATTAGCCCCATGCAGAATTTTAACTTCCATTTAATACTTTCTGCAACGAACGAGAATATCCGTTGCTCTTGGCTCTCTGCATGTAAGAAGATTAATATTAGTAAAACAGGTTGGATTAAAATATAGCGTCATTGCTACTTTTAAAACATATGCGTGAAGTTGTGAAGGAACCATAAAAAATAGATTTGAGTCGAATGTGTTTCATAATTTGAAGTGAATATTAAAAGATGTTTTTAGTAGTTTAAGACAATAAACACAGTCTAAATACCAAATAATAGTAAAGTATTTTAAGAATGTTAGTAAAATGCGTTGCTGACACATCGCATTGGTATGGAGATATTGCAAAAATGACTTTAATTATTTTTTATTAGATTAAAGGAAATATTCAAATATGAACATGAAGTTGCTGTTGATGCAAAGCCGATGACCAATCGCAACGTGCATTTTCCGCACAAACGCAGCCTGTCGTCTGCTACACTCGTGGCATTTAAAGATGGTTACCAGTCCTACTTTCGTGACCTTCACGCCGTTCTTCCTTCAAATAGAGGTCAAATTTGAAATAAACATTGTTGGTCCTTTTGATATAGGTGCTCTGCCTTTGAGGTGACTTTTCTTTTTTTTATTTCTAGAGTTGACACTTTACTGGATTTCTATTTTACCTTGTATGTACTTCTTGTTGTGTAGAAATAGTAAAAATTGCATGGTTTACTGTTTTTTTGACAGTTCTTCGTGATGACACGTCTTATATTTTTTCGCTATTTTTATTGTAACCTAATAATCTATAGCATGTCAGCTTATTTTAAATAGACAACTAGTTTCGCATGTATATTTTGTTCAGTAATTGATGATAAGTATAAATAAAATACAATTTGTGTAAAATTACCTGTTAAATTCAGCAAATTGAAATGTACCCAATTGTAGCCCAATTGTTGTAATTGTATTATCTCTATACCTTATCTGCTTGTTTTATGAATATCAATAGTGAAATATAATAATACTATTATAGAATAATGAATTGAAATAATTATTTTCTCATTCTAAGTATAATGCTTTATGTAATATTGTTTATTTTGTTACAGTATTTTGCTTTATTAACATTGGTTCAAAGACCATCAAGTCAGTTGATAAGTTATTGTTCATGACTATTGGTTTATCTGTTCTATTTAAGTTGCATATTTGTCAGTGGATATGATATAGAAATTATAGAATATTAGTGAACTTCGAATTGTCTTACTTTAGTTGGAATATTTCTGAAATGTTAAATGAATATTAAATAAATAATATTTGTTATTAAATTTTTTCAATAAATAACACTTATAATACAAAAAAGAAAGACAGGAATACAAAGTAAGTATTAAAAATGAAATAGGAATTAGTACTTACCAAATATTATACAGTGACCTTTATTATTAGGATATTCATTTGGTCAGTTTCTATAAATAGTAAAAAGAAATTAGAATTTCATATTTATAATGAGAATCAGGCAGCGGGTGAATATTTCATACATTCTGATTGATATCACATGTTGAGCTAGTGGTAATCACATGTTTTATACTCTGATCTCCCAAACACGATTCTTTTTTTTTCTCTTCCAAATGGCGTGGTTTGATATGGAATACTGATTGTTGTGTACTTGTAGTGTGAGGTTGACACTGTCTCTTCTTTCCTGTATTTTGAAAATTTGACCTTTGAAATACTTGATATTTGTCTTAAACTATAACGATTGAATTGAAAATTTTTATTTTGCTAATAAGTATATCATTATTATATCTGCTGTGAATGATGTAAGTTCTATAGTATAGTATAATTCAGACATAATTTGCTGTTATTTTATAAATATCAATTAAAGAAGAGACAACAGTGTAATAATTATCATAACGTAAACCACTACATTTGTTATAGGTGTCACGGAATGAATTCTATGTTGCTATGTTAAAAAAAATGTCAAAAATATCGGTATAAGGTAGAAAGTCCTTAAAAAACCACTCCGCATACATATTAAAATTACATTTTGGTAAAAAGTAACAATTTATCTTGTGTCCTCCTGCAATGGAAATAATGGTTGCAATAAAGAAGAGTGTTTGGAAGTCAACAAGTACTATTTACAAGAGATTGAAGAAATTCTTTTCAAGGGTTTCCAAATGCCGCTACTTAAACTTCCTCTGGTCCTATGTAAGTTTCATGAATACGATAACTGATATTCAGTCACTCATGATGAAATTTATTTTCCACTAGGCTATAGTATAAATAACTGTTGAATCTCTTAGAGTAGATAAATTGTATAGCAGGAAATATTCTGTTATTTCCACACACTTGAATTCAAAGGTGTAATTCAAGAATGTAGAGTAAGAATAGCTACCAGCTTTATGTATGTTTATGCAGCAGAACTAAGTAATATAATACAGCTCTTTTTTGCACGCTTCGTGGTTGCATTGCGCCAATAAGTTATATTAGCCTGCATAGTCAGACAGTTGTCTACTAGTTTTGCTATGTAAGTACTCAACATCTTCCTCGCCAAGTGTCTGTTCCAGAGCACACAGTCCGAAGGAATGCTAAGATACAGCCTTAGTAGTACTATTTGTTCAAACCTCGAATCGCAAAAAGGAATTAAGCAATCTTATCATTTTGATAAATTTTTATATATAATATTAATGAGTTAGACGTTAATATTATCTCTGATCTTTCTATTCTTCTAAGTTTCATGAACTATGGTGTTTTGAGAACTCTATGGATAAGGTGCTACAAATGTAGAACTAATATTGCTCTGGACAAATAAAACATTACTTAATTTATATTTTTCCTTCCAGGCAGTAATTGGCAACATGGCAGAAAGTAATTCTTCAACTGTTGAGCCTCAAAGTGCAGAACAAGTGAGAGTCCTTACTTTGAATAATGGAGAACATCAAGATGGAACACTATACCGAGTTAAAAAGGGTATGCAAATAATCCACTATATACTATATTAGAAGCTAAAACAAAAATTTAATGTCAGCAATACGTATTACATCTTTACTTTAATAGGTTTTCAGATTCAATTCAGACTTGGACCCTCTTTGCTTGGAAGAACCATTGATATTTTTACAAATCATCCACCAAGTGGACAAACGTTTGAAAGACATACTTATTATCAGCTTCAATGGACTAATGAATCGGCTAATTTGCACCTAGCGGTTGCCGGATCCTTTCATTATTACATCACTGATACCGGGTAAATTTTACTTTGGAAAAGCATTGTACATAATGCAGATTGATATCTAATCTTTTTCATATATCACTGTAGCATGGAGAACAATACCAAATCCATCGCCTCTGGATACCTGTTGGTGGATCCCGAATTGAGTGTGGGCACAAACGGTGAAATTATTCCACTCGATTGTATACAATGTCAAACTGTTTTAGCAAAAAGTTTAGGACCTTTTTCCACATGGGAAAATAAACTGCTCGTTGCTCGCAATTCTGGGTATAACATGATACATTTTACGCCAATACAAGTGAGTTTACTTTTTGTACACGTCTGAAGCTTGATCACGATTCTAAGTCACTAATGACATTTTAACTTTAGGAACTCGGCGCTTCTAAATCATCATACAGTCTCAGCGATCAATTAAAATTAAATCCTTCGTTCAGTGATGACGACAAACAAACCACCTTTGATGATGTTGAGGAACTCGTAACTAAAATGCATAATGAATGGAATGTAAGTAGTATTTTTTATAAGTGTGTAATTATATTATATCTACAAGCCTGAATACAATTTTTTTTTCTTTCAGATGTTAAGTATTTGTGATATTGTTCTGAATCATACAGCGAATGAGAGTCCTTTCTTAATTTCACACCCAGAATGTACGTACAACTGTATGAACAGTCCTCACCTACGCCCTGCTTATATTTTGGATGCAGCTTTATTTGAATTGACTGTACAAGTAGCCGCTGGTGAATGGGAATTTAAGGGAATTCCTACAGTGGTGGAGACTGAAGAGCATTTAAATGTAATTATAACATATTCTTTTATAATGATTAACACGAATTGAGACTCAATAATTTATTTACAGTCGATTCGTCATGCTCTACACAGTCATTTCTTACCGCTGATCAAATTGCACGAACTCTACATTATAGATATTAATGAAATTGTAGCTGAATTCTTGAACCTTGCACGTAATCAAATGCCGCAAGATGTTAGTGCAAAGACTTCAGAGAAAAGTATTGTCGTGATAGGAGATCCGCAGTTTCGCCGTCTAAGAGCCACTATTGATATGCAATTGGCCTTACAAATTTACAACGTTTATAGGTACTTAGAATCGTCAGAATAGACGTAATAACATATTCATCTGAATAATGAATTTCTTCACATATTGCAGAGCCGATTGTTTCGACGAAGAGACACGTTTGAAGCGTTGTGCTGAGGATTTGAGAATAAAGCTTCTTGAACTGAATACCGAGATTACTAATGAAGTCCAAAATAATCTTAATGCTGCTGTCGAAAATTCCATTGCTGGAATTCGATACTTCAGGGTTCAATCTGATGGTCCCAGACAAAAGGAAGTGAGCGAAAGAAATCCTCTTTTACCCAGGTACGTTTTAACGATGATTCCATATTCTAGATTTTCCATTCGCAATCAAAATTGTATGTCAATATTCTTTTACAGATATTTCACGGATTACGGAGCTCCCAGATCTTTAGCAGAAAGAGAAACTATTATGTATTCGGAAACTGGCTGTTATCTTATGGCACATAACGGCTGGGTAATGAACAGTGATCCCTTGAAGAATTTTGCGGATCCAGATTCCAATGTCTATATACGAAGAGAACTCATAGCCTGGGGAGACAGCGTAAAATTAAGGTAGACGATATATTTATCAATTATGCAATTATGAATCAACAATAAAACTTTGCGTCTTAGATATGGAGATAAACCAGAAGATTCTCCATTCCTATGGCAACATATGACCGCATATGTGGAACAAATGGCTAAGATATTTGACGGCATACGATTAGACAATTGCCATTCGACTCCAATTCCAATTGCTGAGGTATATATTATGTTTCATTGTCTTGCATTGTTATAGAATACGCAAAATGCTGAAAAATAATATTTGTTACAGTATATGTTGGATGCAGCACGTCGAGTGCGACCTGACTTGTATGTCGTAGCGGAATTGTTCACCAATTCGGATCAGAAGGATAATATTTTCGTTAATCGCCTTGGTATTACATCCCTTATACGAGGTATGTTATTAATCACGATATTGTGACATATGGAGATTTTATAATTCTATTAATGCGTGCAGAGGCCATGTCAGCATGGGATAGCCACGAAGAGGGACGTTTGGTATATCGTTATGGTGGGGAACCTGTCGGAGCTTTTATACAGGCTTCTCAACGGCCATTAGTGCCAAGCATCGCTCACGCACTTTTCCTTGATTTAACTCATGATAATCCTAGTCCAGTGGAAAAGCGCAGTTCATTTGACTTACTTCCAAGTGCAGCTCTAGTATGTATGGCATGTTGTGGCAGTGGGAGCAATCGTGGATACGATGAACTTGTGCCTCATCATGTTAGTACTACTGATTTTAAGGATTATTAATCTTCAGTGTTAATTAAAACTCAAATGCCCTAATTCTGCGTTACACAAATTCTAGATTCATGTCGTGGATGAAACTAGACAATATACTTCTTGGACTGATGATGAAGATCTTGCTAAAAATGATGTTAATTTTGTCAGTTCTAATAGTGGTATAATTGCAGCTAAAAGGGCATTGAACGAATTACATTATAATCTTGGCCGACAAAAGTTTTCTCAGGTAAATTTTTCAGATTTTGTTAATGCATTACATTAATAAGTTTATATACACATTACATATTTACTTTAGGTATTTGTGGATCAAATGGATCCGGATATTGTAGCAGTGACAAGACATTCACCAACTACTCATGAAAGTGTTATTTTGGTGGCATTTACGGCATTCAGACATCCTGATCCGAATGCCAATGACTTAAGGAGATATATAAAGCCTTTACGAGTCGAAGGAGTCGTCGAAGAAATTATTTTGGAAGCATCGCTTTCCCACGAGGACGTCAAGTAAGTTTAAAGAAAGGGTGTTAATATGTTGGATAAAAATTGTCTAGAGACAGATGAAGTAAAATTTCATTAATATTATATATTTTTCCAGAAATGGCAAATCACCTTTTCATCTTCCTGAAAAGTACGTTCAGGATGAAAACGTTATCAATGGCATGTCAGAATATATTTTAAGTCTTAAAGAACATATTCAACTTTGCGACTCCACTATTTTTGAAAAAGTTGATTCCGGGGATCCGAAAATTACGCAACTCAACTTTACGAACTTCCAACCAGGATCTATAGTAGCCATTCGGTAAATGAAATTTGATATATTTTTGTTTAATTCTACGTTGTCAATTAATTTCTTTAATATTATTTTTTATTCGATAACAGTGTCTCCGTCCACGTCAACATAAAACCTGCTCTTGAAAAATTGCACAATACCATAGCAACAATTACATCTTCAAAGAGCTCAGAGTTACGCGTTATCATTTCTCGTATGGAATTAGCAGATTTGAATAAAGCTCTTTATCGTTGCGACCAGGAAGAACGTGATGAAACCTCTAATCGCGTTGGTGTTTACAATATTCCTGGATATGGCTCCCTTGTTTACGCGGGTCTTCAAGGTATTTTTTTTTTCTAAACTGATCAGTATTTTATAAACGTTTCTAGATAACACATTTATTTTTAGGCGTAATATCTTTGCTGGCGGACATTCGGCCAAATAATGATTTGGGTCACCCACTATGTGTCAATCTTCGCCAGGGAAATTGGTTGATAGGTACGACCGAATGATTTTAATTAATTGTGCCATTATTTGAACCTGATTTGATTGTCTTATTTTAAATTTATGTTATATATGTAGATTATATCTGGCAGCGTTTGAAATCCGATGAAGGTACCGCAGCACTCGGAGAATGGATTGAGAAAAGTGTAGAACCATTTAAAATTCTTCCCCGCTATTTGGTACCAAGTTACTTCGATGTAATAATTGTAAACGTTTATATCACTTTACTGGAACAATGTTACAGTCTGATGTCGAAGTAAGTCATTACAAGAGCATATATATTTTTTACTGACGCATATCATATTCCTAAACCCATGGATATTCTTTAGCTTCGTGAAAGATGGATCCACATTCGTCAAGTTATTAGCCTTAGTAAGTGTCCAAACGGGAGGCATAGTACGTTCTTCTCAGCTGCCAGATTTATCACCATATTTGGATCCGCCTAAGCCAAAAGTTAAAGAAATCGATGGAAAAAATATCCAAGAATGTCTTACGTTATCCGCGGGTCTGCCTCACTTCGCAACTGGATATATGAGAAACTGGGGAAGAGACACTTTCATCGCGCTCAGAGGACTCTTCCTCTTAACTGGGAGATACGAGGAAGCCAGATTCATTATACTTGGCTATGCTGGAACTTTGAGACACGGCCTAATCCCGAATCTTTTAGATAAAGGAAAGAGTGCACGGTAAGTCTGACAAGCTGACTCCTTCATGTCGAGAAATAATATTTTTCAAATCGTTTATTCGTCGAATATTTTCATTGTAGATACAATTGTCGTGATGCCATTTGGTGGTGGTTATACACCATTCAAAATTATATTCAGGAAGTTCCAGATGGTATAAAAATCTTATCCGATAAAGTTTCCCGACTTTTTCCTACTGATGATTCTCCTGCACTGCCAGCTGGACAAGTGGTATGTAGTAAAAGATTTATATGATGATTCGCATGCGTGAAATTAAGCAGTTTCTCTACTGTATTAGATATTAATGATATTTTTGTTCTTCCTAGGACCAACCATTGCATGATGTAATACAAGAAGCACTCACAGTGCATTTCCAAGGTCTATGCTTTAGAGAAAGAAATGCTGGAAAGCAGATCGATGAGCACATGACGGATCGTGGTTTTAATAATCAAATCGGTGTGCATCCTGAAACCGGTTTTGTTTTTGGTGGAAATGACGCCAACTGTGGAACCTGGATGGACAAAATGGGTTCATCTGAGAAAGCGGGAAATAAAGGAAAGCCGGCAACACCTAGAGATGGTTCTGCTGTGGAAATTGTGGGACTGAGCAAGAGTGCCCTTAGTTTCTTGGCAGAACTATATAAGCAAAATCTGTTTCCCTATGGCAGTGTGCAAAGAAAAAATCGAGATGGTAAATTATTGTTTTTCATAATATATCAATTCAGTAGCGTAGAGCGTCAGAATCTTTTTGTTAAATACAGGAACGAACATCACTTGGAGTTATAAACAATGGGCAGACAGAATAGCTGCAAACTTCGAAAAGTACTTTTACGTTAATGAAGAACCAACGGACGGAGAGCTGACACCAGAATTGATTCATCGTCGTGGTATTATTAAAGACAGCCATGGAGCAACCCAGCCATGGGCTGATTATCAACTGCGTCCTAACTTCCCAGTTGCTATGATAGCCGTGAGTAATATCCAAATTTTCAAATAATGGTACAAGATTTCCGTACATTACTATATATAATTTTGTACAAATTTCAAATAGGCACCGGAATTATTTAATCCACAACATGCGTGGACTGCTTTGAAAAATGCAGAGGAAATATTGTTAGGCCCACTTGGAATGAAAACTTTGGATCCTGCTGATTGGGCTTACAATGGGTATTATGATAATTCCAATGACAGTAATGATACGAAATTGGCACACGGTTGGAATTATCATCAGGGGCCAGTAAGTTTGTTAACAGAATATTATGATAGTCCTTCGAATAAAATTTTAAACAACCAGCTATTGTACTTTCCAGGAATGGTTATGGCCAATCGGATACTTCTTGAGGGCTCGTCTACATTTTTCACGTTTGGTCGGAGGTGTCGAAGAGCTGCGCCGTACAATTGAATCCACTGAGCAAATTATTTCACGGCACTTAATTGAAGCATCAACAAATCATTGGCGAGGTCTACCAGAACTCACCAACAAGGACGGTGAATACTGCCGCGACAGTTGTCGTACCCAAGCATGGAGTGCATCTGCTATATTAGAGGTATGTTGTCGTCAAAATTATCTGAGAAAGATTTAAAACGATTGTAGCATATTATTAAACACGTTATTATTAAAAAAAAGAGTTACTGAATAATTGTGCAATTCCTGTGATTTCAGGTCCTTTACGAATTAGAAAAACTGAAACGGGAATTGCAGACCGAAAATGAAAAGCCAGTAAACTGATATAATTTTGCGTGTGTTCACCACCGCTATTTACACTTAGAATATTTGAGATTAGAAAGGGAACGTAGCATTAGGCATAAAGCCAGTCGAGAGAGCCTATGTACTGATGAAGATGCACTTGCTACACAATGTATGGAGACACACGCATACGTTACTCCACATATAGATTTAAATGATGCACCATCACGTAACACCGTAATCGTAGATGTTATTGCTGCATATGACAACACTCCTACATTACCTCCATGCAATCAAATGGCAACTAATGACACAGAGTACAGAGATGAACAACGAATGACAAATCGAAATACATTTTCTGACAATTGCACCAATTTAGAAACCGTTCAGCCCATATCGAACGTAGCAGATTTTTCTGCAATAACGAATGCCGATATTATACATAGAGCGGCACAGTTTATATATGGTAGCGATGTTAGTACAAATTATTCCAACAGACAAATGGACAAAGTTAAAGGTAAATTTGATGGTAAAGATTTGATCAATGCCGAGGGAGAAAGTAGCATGGAAGCTTTATTGGCACCCGCTTATCAGTATCCTGATTTTCAAATTCATGTGCACTCTGATATTAATAAATCGCATGCATTCGATCATCTGTACGAGGAGATAGGTGTAGCAAAAGAATCACAAAATGCAAAGTATGATATTCTAGACTACTATGAAAAGTACAGTCCAACTACGGCCAAGACGTTAATAGATACATTATTTCTTCCAAGACATCGAATTTGCAAGCAGTGCGCCATATTGCAAATTAGCCCGGTGTACAGTGACCGTTTGATATATTTCAAGAAACCACTGTATGCCAAAGAAGTAATCCTACTTCAGTTGGAAGATTCGCTATACTTTAAATGTAATATATACTCGAATAGTTTAAACAACAGAGAACTTTTGCATTGTCACGAAAACCAGAGCTATATGCCAGTTTCTAACTTGATCAAAACTAACGCGTCGGGTATACTTTATTCTAATGGCAAATCCCAAGACGTATTTGATTTGAAATCAACATTGGAACCAACTATTCTTCTTACGAACAATACATTCAGTGGTATTGCGAATACGCAATTGTATCATCGTAATACAAATAATTATTATCGCCGCGTTTCCAAAACTGGGTTCACGCCCATGATTTTTGAAATTAATCAAGACAATATTTTACACTCAATCAAAAGTATCGGCTACGAGGCAGATCTGCACAATTGGATGAATTATCGCAATGATATAGTTAAATTGCGCAATTCAAAGCAAAATGAACTTCCTTTATCAATCATTGAACCTCATCCTAATAGATCAAGCTTGTTATTGCTGGAACCGTTGCTCTTAATGCCGGATTTGACTAGTTCTCGACAAGAACGTGCGAAAAGTCGTATCTCGCATGCAGAGCACATAAAAATAGTTCGAATGTTAATTGCCTACACATTGGCATTTTTCCTCCTGGCGATTATTACATTTTACATAGTCTATTTTACTTAAAGATATTTCTACGACTCGATCACTGTGGTAACTTTAAAACCATATTTAAATAGATTGCACAAAATTCTTATATTGTGTGTTAGAATGCAAATTGTATGAATCCGCACTATGTGCCAATGAGATTATTAATTTGCATATTATTTTAAATGCCTTTTTTTTAAAGATATGTTACTCAATTATATAGTTTAAACTGTCAGCTATAATCGTCAAGACTGTGTTCTACGTTAGTAATGTTATATGGTTTTGGGTATTTTAATATAGTCGACAGTTACGTTTCTATAATCTATAAGTTGCACGTTTTTTAGCGATCCTTATTTAGTGAAGCTTTTAAACATTACGTTTGTAATAAATCGCACCTATTTGTTATTTGTAATTGCGATTATTATTTTTGATTCCATCGTATACATTAGTAAAATTATATATACTTTATCCAGCTTATTTTATGAATGAAGAGTTAAATTCAAACAATTTTTTCAGTAGCATGTGTATTAGGTATTATATCAAATTGTAGTAGAATCTTTTAAAATTTGATTAAAGTATAATTTGGTGTTCATTAAATACGGTTTTTTTTATTATACGATATATCGCTCGAATTTGGCATTACATAAGAAAATTTTATAAATTACTTCGATCACGATTAAATAATATCTAATTTAAATCAACACATCGTTACAATACTCGGACGTAAAATCGCACTACACTGATTTCAATTGACGTCCACGCGTGGAATAGTAGGGCTAGAGCTAAATGATAACTATTTTTCCATATTGCACTATTCCGGACTACATAAATATAAAGGACAAAGAAGAAATGAAATTAGTATAGATACAGTAAATATTAAACTAATATTTTGAACAATTTTTGATAAATTTATTTGTAATAACAAATCAATAACAGCTGGCACAAAGCTAGCAAAGCTTCCAGGCTTTGTGCCAGGTATTTTACTAAATTTCCTGTTGATCTATTGTTAAAGTCATATTTTTACTGTCAAACAGTGATTTCGATTATTTCAATCGAAACGTACATTCGTTAAAAATTTTTACTAACATTTATCAGTGCACTATCTCACTAAACGTACATTCGTTAAAAATTTTTACTAACATTTATCAGTGCACTTTTAATTTATAATTTCGAACATTTTTGTTCTTGTATGTGAGTTGTTATTATTTATAAATATGAGGTACTGAATTTGGTAATGAAATTATAGCGTATGAAATACTTCAATTATATGAAAGCATATGCTCCACTCCGCAATTAAAGAGTTTAGAAATATGTGTACTTTTTTATTATTCATTGGTTACACTATGCCATCCATAAAATATGCCATAATTAATAATATTACTGAACAAAATGACTGATAATAATATACTTATATTGACATTAATATTTCAGGACGATGGACGAAACACACTCAAAGGAAATATACAAATATACAGATTAATCAATACAATGAAATAAATCTCGTTCGACAGTATCATAGTATTGTTATCTATAGCCGGTCCACGATTTTAATGAAGTCTCAAGCAAGCCATACGTGGTTCTGTATACAATTTTTGTTACCAAGCATGCATGTGCATGGTTTTTGCACTGAAACATATTTTACGTTTCTAATTTAGCATATTTTCCGTGATTATATAGAAAGCCACGTTTAATTTGCTAAAGATTGCATTATTTGCAAGCTGCCAAAAAAACACATTGAACTCGCGAACCGACAATAATTCTCTACACGTAGAATGCGTAAGTATCACTGTGATCATATTTTAAAGAAGCATCTATTCAAGTATTGTCAAATAGTACTTGAAGTTTTTTTTTTACAAAAATTACCAATCATTGCATTCTCAACTACCGCGGTACATGATTTTCCGTATATTGTTGACCATATGTAGGTATCGCTAATCATACAAAGATTAAGGAAAGAAACGTTTGCTACTCTGCTTTGTCTTGATTTCGATTTACGGAGACGCGATAATCGCTACTCTAATCGAACACTGCCCCAATTATTGAAAGGGAAGTAACTATGAAAATTTTATTACATTCAGCACCATGATAAAAATGCTATTCGCTATACTAAAATTCAATCTACAGTATCAATATGCAAGAGTACACAACTGCAACGTTGATACTATTTACCACTCCAATTATATCAATAGGACTTATGCTATCTCATTCAAAGAAATACTTTTAAAAAATGTTGTATACTATATTGTTGCTGCGACCCCGATAGTTTGTCAAGGATGCATTATAAATAATAATAAATGGTGTTATAAATTAAATCTTTCGCGTTTAGATGTCGTCAAATAACCCTCGAGGAGGTGGTCCTACACGAGTCGTACTTGTCGTGAATGTTCTTAAATTATCTGTATTCAAATCGGAGAAATCATCAGTTTGATAGCCACGATCGAAACGATTGCTTGCACCGTAACTATCATTTCCCACAGTCGTACCAACGTAGTAATCGGTTGGATCAACATCGCGCAAAAGACCCGCTCTTGCGGATTCTGTAGATTCGTCTCTTCGCAAAGGTCGTACTGCAGTAAATTTATTAAAAATAAAACGTAATTGAAGTTAAAAATATAAAGACATTTTAAAATAGCATTTACATACCAGTGTCTGTACTCTGTCTGGCCGTTCTGTATCTGGATACATTTCCCACATTATTAAACCTCTCTTGGAATTCGCGTCTCCTGCTCATGGAATCTTCCGCCCTTTGGCGTTTACGTCTCTCTGAAACAGTAGATTCGCAACGATTAGGGATTATGGATATTGTATTAAATAATTATAGAAATTACTAGCTGTTGCCCGCAACTTCGGTCGCGTGGAAATTTTGATGTGTATGTGTGAGAACTGACGGCCTAATCAAAATGTGATCAATGTGGGTGATGACTATA